>CAXITT010000469.1:416402-426951 GCA_964033795.1 Lymnaea stagnalis | reverse complement strand
CCAATCCAACTATCCCAACAACCCCACCAGTCTACCAACCCAACAACCCCACTAGTATACCAATCCAACTATCCCAACAACCCCACCATGCTTCCAATCCAACTATCCTAACAACCCCACCAGTCTACAACCCAACTATCCAAACAACCCCACCAGTCTACAACCCAACTATCCAAACAACCCCACCATGCTACCAATCCAACTATCCCAACAACCCCACCAGTCTACCAATCCAACTATCCCAACAACCCCACCAGTCTACAAACCCCACCAGTGTACCAATCCAACAACCCCACCATGCTACCAGTCCAACTATCCCAACAACCCCACCAGTCTACCAATCCAACTATCCCAACTACCCCACCAGTCTACCAACCCAACTATCCCAACAACCCCACCAGTCTACCAACCCCACCAGTCTACCAACCCCACCAGTCTACCAACCAAACTATCCCAACAACCCCACCATGCTACCAATCCAACTATCCCAACAACCCCACCATGCTACCAATCCAACTATCCCAACAACCCCACCATGCTACCAATCCAACTATCCCAACAACCCCACCATGCTACCAATCCAACTATCCAACAACCCCACCAGTCTACCAACCCAACAACCCCACTAGTCTACCAATCCAACTATCCCAACAACCCCACCATGCTTCCAATCCAACTATCCCAACAACCCCACCAGTCTACCAACCCAACAACCCCACTAGTATACCAATCCAACTATCCCAACAACCCCACCATGCTTCCAATCCAACTATCCTAACAACCCCACCAGTCTACAACCCAACTATCCAAACAACCCCACCAGTCTACAACCCAACTATCCAAACAACCCCACCATGCTACCAATCCAACTATCCCAACAACCCCACCAGTCTACCAACCCAACAACCCCACTAGTATACCAATCCAACTATCCCAACAACCCCACCATGCTTCCAATCCAACTATCCTAACAACCCCACCAGTCTACCAACCCAACAACCCCACTAATCTACCAATCCAACTATCCCAACAACCCCACCATGCTTCCAATCCAACTATCCCAACAACCCCACTAGTCTACCAATCCAACTATCCCAACAACCCCACCAGTCTATCAACCCAACAACCCCACAATTTGAAAAACTCAACAACCCCAACTCTATCTTTGATTTTTCTGATTTCTATCCTTATGTTCACTTCATCGCAAGTATTCTTGCACAGCAGAGCTGATAATTGCTTTCTCTGTGTTTTTCAGGTAGTGCAGGCCTTCACTAATGTTTATGTTCTTTAGGTAGTGCTGGCCTTTACTTATGTTTGCTCTATGTTCTGCAGGCAATTCAGGCTTTACTGGCAGGCAGGGACCCCCAGGAAGACCAGGCTCAAAGGGAGGTATTCGTGTTGGTCCCAAAGGAAGGAAAGGAATTTCAGGCGACGAAGGTGAACAAGGTAAGGCAGGTTCCATCCATGACTGAGACGAGGTGAACACTCTCTCCCCCCACTTCCTAAATCCAAAAAAAACTGACAACCAAAATACATTTTAATAAACGAACAAATATTTTTTTTTTAAATTTTAAATGTTGTTTTACATCATGGTAACCAAATCATTTCATTTTATCCCCCAACCCCCCACCCGACTCCCGCCAAAGGAAAAAAAAAAAAAAATGAAATAATGGATCTATCTCTGACTGAATCCCTCCTCCAATGCATTACCAGGCCTTGAAGTATTTTTACCCTAGGGCAGGAGGATACATTTGCACGTCTGTGTATTTAGATTTGTAGTTGTAATAAGTATTCTTCGTCAATTTTGCGCCCCTTCCCATCGTTAACCTAAGGCTGGTGCCTCAACCCTGTCTCGCTCTGTTGTTAGTTCTTATCTGTTTCACTGTTTGAGACAGATGAGTTTTATTAAACAAATGATCACACATTTAAAATATGTGATTCGGGGTGTCATTCCGAGGTTTTACTGCAGTTTAGTTTATACCCTACCCAAGGCACTTTGTTGAGAACAGTGAGTCAGCCTAGCGTTTCTTAATGGGATCATTCTCACCCCACACACACACATTGACTGCGATGTATTTCTTGGAGGACACAAAAATTTTGGGGCACATATGATACCATCTCGTATTCCATGTCAACCATTCACTGTATATTATTACTATGTATAAAGCAATCAACGCATAATGCAAAGCCCCTTTCCTTTTTTGTTTGAAAAAAAGCCATAAAATACCATATCCACTTGTAATGCAATTTGTTAATCTTGTTCCGAAATATCAGTTGTTTTTACAATTGATCTCGGGGGAAAAGGCCATGGAGCTAAATAAAATGTCAAAGTGGGCCACCAGAAGAAAATGAGTTTGAGGACTGCTGAGTAGACCTTTAGTCTACAGTTTTCCCCCTTTGACAGGCTCATTCCCCTTCCTCATCCCCAAAATCCTACACAGGGAACTTCTTTGACAGGCTCATTCGTCTTCATCATCCCCAAAATCCTACACAGGGAACTTCTTTGACAGGCTCATTCCCCTTACTCATCCCCAAGATCCTACACAGGGAACTTCTTTGACAGGCTCATTCCCCTTCCTCATCCCCAAAATCCTACACAGGGAACTTCTTTGACATGCTCATTCCCCTTCCTCATCCCCAAGATCCTACACAGGGAACTTCTTTGACAGGCTCATTCCCCTTCCTCATCCCCAAGATCCTACACAGGGAACTTCTTTGACAGGCTCATTCCCCTTCCTCATCCCCAAGATCCTACACAGGGAACTTCTTTGACAGGCTTATTCCCCTTCCTCATCCCCAAGATCCTACACAGGGAACTTCTTAACTGCAGCATCTTTTGTCTGACTTTCAGAGATGGAAAAACATGATCCTCAAAATATTAAATGTCTTTTTTTTTATTCATTGACATGTCCACGCAGGTTTTGATGGCATACCAGGCGCTCGTGGTGCTGAGGGTGTCCCCGGATTTCCTGGCGAGGTAGGGCCACCTGGTGAAAATGGCCTTCCTGGTTTGCCAGGAAATCGCGGCTTGAGAGGCCTACCTGGACAAGAAGGAGACGTTGGCCTGCCAGGATTTCCAGGAACTATAGGTGTTGTAAATAGATCTGTGAAATGTTTTTTCTTGTTTTTTTTTTTTTTTTTTTTTTTTTTTTTTTTTTTTTTTTTTTGAAAATAAAAAATTTTTTTTTTTTTTTTTTTTTTTTTTTTTTTTTTTTTTTTTTTTTTTTTTTTTTTTTTTTTTTGCTTAATTTTCAGAAGAATAAAAAATGTTGTCTTCTATAAATGTTAATACTTTTGTACAATTGGAATACAAGTTTTTTACAGTTCAAAGTGCATACATGGATTTACATTTCTAGCTTTTTTTAAAATTGTCTTCTGGTAATAGGACAGCCAGGATGGCCAGGTGAAGCTGGTCTCACCGGTGTCCCAGGATTTCAGGGACGACCCGGAAACCAAGGGAAGGATGGTTCGGATGGTATGTATGTGTTTTTATGCTGTGCATAGTAGTTGGGGTTGCCAAACGTCTGTAAATATACAATCGACAGTCTGTACAAATGTCACCTGAAAATTGAATGATTTTTTTTTTTTTAAATTATCCACTGCCTAAAAATGTCTTTGAAACCAAACAAAAATGGTATCCATCAACTCTGTACAAAAAATGTTGGCCTCCTTTCCTTTACACTTGCTTATTAATTTATCTGGAGACATTCAACATAGATAAGAATCCCATACAATAAAATAACATTATTAAAATTGTTATTGAATAGGCTCTGGCCTTATGGTCATAAGACAGAGTCATAAAGCCATGGTCATAAGACAGAGTCATAAAGCCATGGTCATAAGACAGAGTCATAAAGCCATGGTCATAAACAAGAAAATTTAAAACAATTTTGTTTAGATACTTAAGTTTATTTTAAAAACGTTTCTGTAAAAGATTTTTTTTTTTGGTCCAATATAATAGTTATAGCATTTATAGTTGTTCATAGGGGGGTGTTAAATATGTGTATTCGTAGTTTTACAGTACACGAATAATAGAGCCCCCCCCACCCCCCAATGTTAAATCTTGCCCCCAAATCTTCTTCTTCTATATCTTAAGGGCCCACGATCAATTTATTGATCATTTTGGCTCCTATGCATGTAGATGGGATTTGCAATGTTTCTGTTACTGGTGGTGATGAGGAAATTATGCACTAGGGGTTTGAAGGCTTGAGGCAATAGACACAAATGTGTCTAGTGTTGTCGCCTCAACTGTTCCTTTTGAAAGATGGTTCCAGTCCCTGATTGTCTTGGGCAGGAATGAGCAGCTCCTATACTGGCTTCTTGCTGGTATGAGCCTGAATTGCCTGTCATGGCNGACACTCTCACCAGCTCTCACTTCTATCAATACTGTCACTATACTAAGCAACACAGGCAATGACACTCTCACCAGCTCTCACTTCTATCAATACTGTCACTATACTAAGCAACACAGGCAATGACACTCTCACCAGCTCTCACTTCTATCAATACTGTCACTATACTAAGCAACACAGGCAATGACACTCTCACCAGCTCTCATGGACTAAGATGTGATCGGTGGGATGTCTTCTGTAGGCGGGTCCAATACACACACTTGGTTGTCCTCTATATCTTATCACTGGTCACGGCGCACTGTGGTCGTCTCGTTGACGTAACTGGTCTCTGGTAACTCGCACTGCGACGTGGGCGTAGACTCTAAGCACACACACAGCTTCTGGCGAGGTTGTCTGCTATTCTAGTAGTAGTAGAACTAATCTACGCTGGGTTCGATTAATAGGAGATCAGCGTTATTCTGACCCCAGCAACTGACTCTACTAACTGAACTGTACTAGCTTCTACAGTAGTAAACTAAACTGTTAATTACTTCACAGTTCTTACTGAACTGTAACTTACTAGTTCAACTATTAATTACTCAAATATTACTTTTTAGTTCAACGATCACTCACTGATCCAACTATTACTTTCTGGCCTAATGTTACTTACTGGCCAAATGTTACTGGCTAGAAATGAGAATAACAAATAAAATGCATAAGACATAGGTAAACAATTAAAATCACATCACATTATTAATAATCAATCATACTCTAACAGTAGCTATAGTCCTAACATTTCTTGATAAAACTGCCACTACAATTCTACATTCCGTACATGAGAATAGGAAAATGAACAATACTAACCCAATACAATCAGGATAAACTCACTTCATCAACTAATTATGCCAGCCAGGCTCTACTGACATACTTCAGATGAAAGAGGCCGATACATGATTAGGGCATTCAATATATACTCTAAGTTTGGCGTCCTTGTCCCGCATTCAAGTGTGGCATTCAAGAGTCGCGTTGAGATGAGTCGCTTGGGTACTCAGCGTGGCTTGGGTACTCAGCGTGGCTTGGGTACTCAGCGTGGCTTGGGTACTCAGCGTGACAACTTGAACAGGATGAGTGCATTGTTTTAAGCTGGGTCCCGGTCAAGGTTAACAGGCTAATTTCCATTGTTATTTGAGTCATTACTTATAATTTTAAGGCCCAGGCTAATTGTGTCATATTGCGTGTGGTAGCGATGGAGAGAGAGTGTGAGCCAGCGGGTCTCACAAAGGTGAGGACCAGCGGGTCTCAACACTCCCCCCCTCTTCGCTTTGGGACAATACCCCGTATTGCCAAACATTACATAACTAGAACATTCTTTCTTAGCTTTACATTTTAACTTGAATAATGTAGTAACCAATATTCATAGCAAACCAACATTAATAGAGCATAAAAATCATAAGAATAGCAAGTACAATTTTACATGGAATCAATAGTTACAAAATTTTCATAATAATAATAGCATTGAAAATCCATGATGAAGAACCTGTGAAGAAAAGAAATTCAAATGGGAAATTAGTTAATATCAATGATCATTAACTATTCCCCAACGCGTGAAAGAAAATCAGCTACAACATTGTCTTATTGGATTTACCTTTCTTTGTGAGGTCAGTGAGCGGTGCAGTTAAGGACGTGAACACTGGAATAAATTTGCTGTAGTAAGATGCCATCCCATATAACCTTCCAAATCTGTTGGCTAAAGAAATTGAATTCATGTTAAAATTAGATATTATAGGGGAGTCAAATTCACCTTACGCTTCACCTGTCGTGTTAGTTCCTTTATTTATTTGTTGTTAAAACCCCTATCTGGCAGTAGATAATGTGAGTTCTACTCTTAAAAACAAAGGCTCTGTCCATGGACACTCTTGAGTGTACACTTGACCTGGCTGTGTCGAGGTTTGTGAGTATGCAGGTATTCAAGTCCTATTTAAGGGATAGCCAAGTTACCAATTATCTTATTGCAGCGTATGAAGTGCAGAAATTAAAGAAGTCTCAAGTTTGACAGAGTAATGCTAAGTGTGGTTCATTGGGGCAGAATAGGCTTACTGAACTTTCCTTAGGGGCCACATTCAACCACTTGGGCCACATTCAACCACTTGGGCCACATTCAACCACTTGAATGTTGAGGACCTTTGACTTGACCAATGTTTTGAAATTTTAGTTTCATTTTTTTTAAAAAAAGAAAATTTGTCAAATATTTTTTTGTTTCTCATCACTGGTAGCTTTTTAGTATTTCTCACCCTATGTCTTGTTCAGAACTCATACAAAATTTCTTTTTACTTTCATCTCCTTGTAGGAGCTCCCGGAGATATTGGTGAAAAAGGTCAACCCGGGGAACCTGGTGAAATTGGCTTTAAAGGCATTCAGGGCGATCTAGGGCCCGATGGTTTCCCCGGCAGGAAAGGTGTACAAGGCGCCGTTGGCTTGAGTGGACAACCGGGTCGCGAGGGTGATCAAGGTGAGTCAATAAGTTGTGCCTAAATGTTTGTGAGTTTCTTTTTTCATGATATCATTTTATAGTAGTGAATGTTGTACATATTTTTAAATCATATCATCACTGTAATAGTCAATGGTGTACATCTGTTTAAATAATATCATGACTGTAATAGTGAATGGTGTACATCTGTTAATAATATCTTCACCGTAATAGAATTTAAGATTAAATATTGTACATCTGTTAATATAATATCATGACAGTATTAGAATTAAATAAATGTTTCCCAACACATAAGGTCAGTGACCTTCTTTCAGCAGCCCACAAAGCTGAAACTTCAAGTCTATTTAGAAAATGACAGTGATCAACACGATTCAGCAGTGGATTGATTTGTGCCAGTCCACCGCAATGAAATGTTTTAGAAGCTAAGGTCCACCTGTCCACGCAATGAAATGTTTTAGAAGCCAAGGTCCACCTGTCCACCACAATGAAATGTTTTAGAAGCCAATGTCCACCAGTCCACCACAATGAAATGTTTTAGAAGCCAAGGTCCACCAGTCCACCACAATGAAATGTTTTAGAAGCCAAGGTCCACCAGTCCACCACAATGAAATGTTTTAGAAGCCAATGTCCACCTGTCCACCACAATGAAATGTTTTAGAAGCCAATGTCCACCAGTCCACCACAATGAAATGTTTTAGAAGCCAAGGTCCACCAGTCCACCACAATGAAATATTTTAGAAGCCAAGGTCCACCAGTCCACCACAATGAAATGTTTTAGAAGCCAATGTCCACCTGTCCACCACAATGAAATGTTTTAGAAGCCAATGTCCACCTGTCCACCACAATGAAATGTTTTAGAAGCCAAGGTCCACCTGTCCACCACAATGAAATGTTTTAGAAGCCAATGTCCACCAGTCCACCACAATGAAATATTTTAGAAGCCAATGTCCACCAGTCCACCACAATGAAATGTTTTAGAAGCCAATGTCCACCAGTCCACTACAATGAAATGTTTTAGAAGCCAATGTCCACCAGTCCACCACAATGAAATGTTTTAGAAGCCAATGTCCACCAGTCCACCACAATGAAATGTTTTAGAAGTCAATGTCCACCAGTCCACCACAATGAAGTGTTTTAGCAGCCTATGTCGACCTGTCCACCACAATGAAATGTTTTAGAAGCCAAGATCCATAAGCCATCAACAAATTTCTTTACCTATCAGTGTGACACTGACCGTCTCCAGGATTATTGATTATTCTCCATTGAATTGATTGGTGTCATACTGGTAGATGGACACAATCTCGATAAACAGCTTTATCTGTTTGTTTGGACCAGCTGTTTACAAATTATCTGTTTTGTCATGACATACATAGTTCTGAGTGTCCCTCCACATTTGGATGAGTTCCCCCTGTTTTCCTGATCCTGAGATCTGACTGTTGAAATTTTCCCGTGTGCATTCACATTTTTGGGGGTATGATTTTTTAAAAAAAATTAATGTAACTGCAAATGCAAGAGAGCTAATGGTGGATGTACGTCGGAAGTGTAGAGCTTTGTGGTTTTTGTTAAAATGTTTGTACCGGTACATCTCTTTTTAAAAGATTTTTCTGCTCTTGAATAGCTAGTGAATTAAAAAGATGAGTCTGTTGACGGGACATTTTGACTCCTCAGGTCAGACTGGTGGGGTTGGAAAGGACGGCTTCGATGGCTTCCCTGGTCGCCCTGGAAGGAAAGGTGAAAGAGGACTATCTGTCCCCGGAGAACCAGGTAAGACACCAGCACCAAAGGGTCGGTAGTTTTATAACTCTCATTCTTGGATAAGAATCTACAATCCCATCGCACTCTAACATCCCTTTGGCAGACTATCTTCTATTTCATATAATACCACCTACTATTCATTTCACCCAATCTAGTACTCCATGTCACCCAATCTATAATACTCCATGCCACACCATCTACTTTTCATTTAAACCCAAATTTAATATTCCATGACACACCACCTATTATTTTCACCCAATCTTATATTTCATATGTTCCATGCCATAACCATCTAATATTCTATGTCACACCATCTAATATTTCATGCCACACCAGCCAATATTTCATTTCACACAATCTACTATCCCTTGTCACACCATCTACTGCAGTGGTTCTCAACCTTTCTAATGCCGCGACCCCTTTTAATACAGTTCCTCATGGTGTGGCGACCCCCAACCAAAAATTATTTTCGTTGATACTGTATAATTGTGGAGTATATGTGTTTTCAGATGGTCTCAGACGACCCCTGGGAAAGGGCCGTGCGACCCCCGAAGGGGTCGCGACCCACAGGTTGAGAACCGCTGATCTACTGTTTATTACTATGCATAACTTATAACGCAATGGACACATAATGTGAACCTCTATCTTTTTGTTGGGAAAAAAAAGGCCATAAAGGACATGTCCACTTATCATGCAATTTGTTCATCTTGTTCCATAACATGACTCTTTCCACTGGGACTGTGAAATATAAGGCCATGAAAACCTGAAACTGATCTCTGTCCAGAGGGACGCTGTCGTTAAATTAAGCAGTAAACTGTCATTAAATACATCCAGATCGCTATATATTCATAATCTGAGTTCAAAGTTTGTAAAATGGCCACACGGCAATGTAAAAACGCAAAATATGATGAAAAATCATACTTTAAAGAAGTTATTTCCATTCAAAAATTGTGATTTATCCATTTAGGAGAAAGTTGTGTGTGTTAACATGCGCACAACATAGGGGAGAGCAGTCACACACTGTTCTTGTTGCTATGTTTAAACATAAAATGTTACCTAGTAAGGAAAATAATTACTTTTGTGCTTATAATGCAAAGAATCCCTAACTTTAAGTAGCATTTTTAACGAAAACTCTTTGCAACACCATCTGATTTTCCATGTTACACCAACTAATATATCATTTTAACCATCTAATTTTTCATGTTAAATCATCTACTTCTCCCTGTCACAGTATCTACTTCTCTCTGTCACAGTTTCTACTACTCCCTGTCACAGTATCCACTTTTTCCTGTCACAGTGTCCACTACTCCCTGTCACAGTATCCACTACTCCCTGTCACAGTATCTACTTCTCCCTGTCACAGTATCTACTTCTCCATGTCACAGTATCTACTACTCCCTGTCACAGTATCTACTTCTCACTGTCACAGTATCTACTTCTCACTGTCACAGTATCTGCTACTCCCTGTCACAGTATCTGCTACTCCCTGTCACAGTATCTACCTCTCCCTGTCACAGTATCAACTATTCCCTGTCACAGTATCAAACACACCCACTAAAGTAAATCCATTCACCCACACATATGTTTATGTTACTGACAGAAACACTCTTTGTCTCCACACCCACTAAAGTAAATCCATTCACCCACACATATGTTTATGTTACTGACAGAAACACTCTTTGTCTCCACACCCACTAAAGTAAATCCATTCACCCAGACATAATATGTTGTTTATGTTACTGACAGAAACACTCTTTGTCTCCACACCCACTAAAGTAAATCCATTCACCCAGACATAATATGTTGTTTATGTTACTGACAGAAACACTCTTTGTCTCCACACCCACTAAAGTAAATCCATTCACCCAGACATAATATGTTGTTTATGTTACTGACAGAAACACTCTTTGTCTCCACACCCACTAAAGTAAATCCATTCACCCAGACATAATATGTTGTTTATGTTACTGACAGA
>CAXITT010000469.1:384863-406616 GCA_964033795.1 Lymnaea stagnalis | reverse complement strand
GCCCACCCCAAAACCCAAACACAACAAATTGGGCCAATCCACACCCGGGGGGGGGGGGGGAGGACCCAACCCCTAGACAGACAGCCATCAAATGTGTGTCCTTAGTGGCCATCCAATCCATAGGGGGAGGAACCAACCCCTAGACAACACCCATCCTATCCCGAGGGGGTGAGGATCCAACCCCTAGACAAACAGCCATCAAATATGTGTCCCTGGTGGCCAGCCAATCCAAACTGATGGAGAGTAATGTACTTTAGGGCTGATCTAAAAGTGACAGGACGACTCCATGGGTTACTTAAGATGACTGCCACAAATGGTTTCCTTAAGACATTAATTGCTTATCTCCAAAGGACTTAAACATTACTGATCTCATTTAAGTGTGATGCCATCAGCATTTTAGCCTGTCTAGCACTTTAGGTACAATGATCTTCTTAGTAATTTGTGTGTCCAACACTTTGGCTACTTCGAAATCATCAGACTTTATAAATAAAAAGAAATTCTGAATGTTTCAAATAGCTCTATTAACATGTGAATGGCTCTGAACCTTTTTTTTTTTCCTTTCCTATTTCTTTGATTCAGTATCACATTTTTTTTCCTTTCCTATTTCTTTGATTCAGTATCACATTTTTTAAAACATAATTTCCACGGAACTGTAACCCCATAAACTGCAACGGTAAAGTAAACCCACGCCCCACCCCTCCACACCCGCCCACCGCAGTGAGTACATGCCAGAGTACTATTTAACTTTATTGTTGCGTTTGATTCTAGGGCTTTCCTGGAATTCCTGGCATACCAGGCCCCCTGGGCCAGCCTGGTGATGATGGTCCTAAAGGCTTCACTGGATTCAAAGGCTATAGAGGAGAGCCTGGCTATGATGGAGAAAGGGGACCCTTTGGACTGAAGGGTAGAAGAGGTAGGCTGGTGAGAATGCAGAGAAGGTAGGCTGGTGTGAATGCAGAGAAGGTAGGCTGGTGTGAATGCAGAGAAGGTAGGCTGGTGTGAATGCAGAGAAGGTAGGCTGGTGTGAATGCAGAGAAGGTAGGCTGGTGAGAATGCAGATAAGGTAGGCTGGTGTGAATGCAGAGAAGGTAGGCTGGTGAGAATGCATACAAGGTAGGCTGGTGAGAATGCAGAGAAGGTAGGCTGGTGTGAATGCAGTGAAGGTAGGCTGGTGTGAATGCAGAGAAGGTAGGCTGGTGAGAATGCAGAGAAGGTAGGCTGGTGAGAATGCAGAGAAGGTAGGCTGGTGAGAATGCAGAGAAGGTAGGCTGGTGAGAATGTTGTGCTGCTGCTTTTTTTCTCTATGGGGAAACAAACATCATCATGCTAATCACTCATCAAAAACATCATCATGCTAATCACTCATCAGAAACATCATCATGCTAATCACTCATCAAAAACATCATCATGCTAATCACTCATCAGAAACATCATCATGCTAATCACTCATCAGAAACATCATCATGCTAATCACTCATCAAAAACATCATCATGCTAATCACTCATCAAAAACATCATCATGCTAATCACTCATCAAAAACATCATCATGCTAATCACTCATCAAAGTATTTTTCACAAATTTATTTTTTTATTCTGTAACTCCCTCCTATGTTATTTTTTACCACTCCACACCACAGACCTGTTGATTTGATTTTGTAAACCATTTTTTTTTTTTTTTTTTAAAGTTTTAAAATAAACAGTAAGAGCTGTGCAGTTGCAGAACCACTGATAGTAAAGTTCAACACATTTTCTCCCTCCTATGTTATTTTTTACCACTCCACACCACAGACCTGTTGATTTGATTTTGTAAACCAATTTTTTTTTTTTTTTTTAAAGTTTTAAAATAAACAGTAAGAGCTGTGCAGTTGCAGAACCACTGATAGTAAAGTTCAACACATTTGTAGACTCAATTGTTCTAAGGGGAAACAACACTTTGAGCCATCTGAGCAGATATTTCCTGGAATCATCTTGTTTATAACAATATATTCAGTTAGTCATCATTTTTTGTATTTTTACACTGGACTTAATTTTTATTATTTATGCTTGCAGGAGATAAGGGTGAGCAAGGTCCATCAGGGCCCAGCAATATCGTCTACAGACTCAAGCCAGGAGATAAAGGAATCAAGGGCGATGTTGGAGACTCTGGGCGCAAAGGATTGAAAGGACAGGACGGTATGGGTGTTTATAATATTAGCAATAACCCTATGAGCTTATTATCAGTTTACCCGATGAGGGGGGAAAGAAAATAGTCCATTTATTCTTTCAAGAAAATGAAATTTAATTTTCATCCCCGAGTTAAATTAGAGAAACTCTGTTGGTGTTTTTACAAGTTCATTCATGGATTTTTGTACATGCTGTCTCATGGGTGCACACAATAAATATCATGAGTGGCCGGGCTAGGTAGGTGATCTGCAAGTATGGTGAAAGTATTCCTTGAAAAAACAGTATTTCGAAGCATACAACAACAGGTAAAGGTATCACAACTCATTCTGCACATGAATCTATTTGTATTCCCTCACAAGGCCTCCCCGGATTTGCAGGCCCTCCTGGCCCAAAAGGCAGTGTAGGTGACTTCGGCCAGCCGGGACCTCAAGGTGCAAAGGGTCAAGCTGGAGTTGACGGCAGAGACGGTTATCAAGGGGAGCCTGGGAACCCCGGACTCCAAGGTTTTGTCGGTGACCCTGGAGACCCTGGAAGTGTGGGCACAGGACCTGGTATTATCTTCACAAGGTGAGATCTTTGTCCCCAGTGACTTCTACTTAATTCTGCTCGTTTGATCCGGTTTCACCGAGGGAGGTGCTGTGGATAGTTACTTTTGGCAATTAGCCGCAAGGTGTGGTGCCTGCTGGCGGTTCATGTTGTGGACTTTGAGGGTGTCCTTAAACACTGTTGACCCACCCTGGCGGGGTCCTCTTCTGTCTTGGGAGACAGCGTTGTCCTCCTCTGGCTGGGAAACAAGACAGCGTTGTCCTCCTCTGGCTGGGAAACAAGACAGCGTTGTCCTCCTCTGGCTGGGAAACCAGAGCGCCAGCTCTTGTCAGATTGTAATTTAGGCTTTTGGGTCATAACCTGGCTGATTGAGATACTACCAACCAAATGTACTTAATAACACAAGCAAAACTTGGAGCTGAAACAAAACAACCAATGAGGGTTGAGACATGTCACTTGTGTTTTTTTTTAGCCATATTTTAAATTATAACAGGTGCTGTGCAGAAAATAATTTTAATCATTGATTCCCTTTGTTATGAGTAGCATTGGCCTTTTTGCTGTGGGGGGTGGGGTGGAATCTCGTAGAGTTAATGGTCAGGTTACAGATAATGTGTGTGTATAATGATGAAAGCTTCTCACGTCATTCAGTAACCCTAATGAGCTTCCTCCTACTGTTGCAGGCACAGTCAAGATGCCCTGGTCCCAGATTGCCCTCAGGGTACCTACAAGCTGTGGGATGGCTACTCTTTGCTTTTTGTCATGGGAAATGGTCGATCCCATGGTCAGGATTTGGGTAAGGAAGACAACTCATTTTTCACTGATGTAGGGGGACAGCACTCTGTTTTTGTCATGCCGGGTTTGAAAAAAATTTATTCAGATATATGCATGTATATAAATGTGAAGGCCCAGACTTGTGATGTTGGGTGGGGGCGGCATTTCCAACCCACTCACCTCCACTCCCATTTATAAAGGATTCATATAAGAAAATGTAATTATATTTATCTATTTTTTTTTGTGAGTGTAAACTCTTAAAATTGACTAATATGTATATGTGAACAAAAGCCTATTGAGATGGAATCCCGAATGAACAGCAGTAAAAAGCAAGGAAAAGATAGATATAATATCTTTTTTTATAAGAGATGAGGATTCAATACTGCATTGCTTCTCAATCCATGCTACATGAAACACTGGTGCTCCGCAAAGCCACTTCCAGTGTCTTGAGACAAAATTAAATACATAATTAAAAATTATGAGAATAACAGTTAAACTTTTCTTGTCCATTTGTGCACTGGGGAGCCTTTGCAGTTCACATTTGAATTCTAAGAAGTCACTGTGGTTTATTTCTCTGATTTCCAGTACCAGCTAAACATATCAATTCGATTTTTTAAATAAATAAATTTATATGGCTATGCCATTGAGCTGACTGGCTCAAGATTCGTGTTTCGAGGCTCTGAAATGGGACTGACTGGCTCAAGATTCGTGTTTCAAGGCTCTGACATGGGACTGACTGGCTCAAGATTCGTGTTTCGAGGCTCTGACATGGGACTGACTGGCTCAAGATTCGTGTTTCGAGGCTCTGACATGGGACTGACTGGCTCAAGATTCGTGTTTCGAGGCTCTGACGTGGGACTGACTGGCTCAAGATTCGTGTTTCGAGGCTCTGACATGGGACTGACTGGCTCAAGATTCGTGTTTCAAGGCTCTGCCAAAGTTTAAAGTTGCCTGGAACTTGTGCTAAGATAGTGCACAGCTCTTGCTTACCTTAATGCTGTGAATATAATTGTGCAAGGAAGCAATGAAAATATTTGTACACCGACACACAAATTATGTGCAATGAAAAGAAAAATTATTTTACAATGGAAGAGACAAGTAAGAGAAACAAACAGAAATGTTCTTCCCTTCTGAGCAGGATACAAATTATAGAAGAATAGGAGATTTTGACAAATATTGTCCACAGTCAAACACTGAACTTTGTCTAAGAAATCTGTTTGTTTCTTCCGACTTCTCCAGTTTCACTCTGAATTAAGAAGAACTGACATCACTCTCTTCAGATTGTGGATTCAAATTAAAGTTCATTGAAAATACTCCTCAAAAATTATGGATCTCTGTTAAAGATGAACACATGGGTCTAGCAAAACAAAAAAAAAAGCACTACACACATTATTATTATTATCATTATCCATGTCAGATCTTTGCAAAGCAGGATTTTTAACAATGGTAAATACTAAAACAGCTCATGTGTTACATTCAGTAATTTGAATTTTCCTTTTTTTTTTAAGAATTGTAATTTTTTTAAATTTTAAAATAAATATGTTTGCATCAATCAATATAGGTTTTGACATTTTATACAAGTAGTGGTGGCCTACACTATAAACTCTGATCTATATTTTTTGCAGAACATACAATACAACATAAGCTTTAAACAGGAGTGGCCAACCTTCTTGAAATCAAGAGCCCAATATGATTATAAAAATAACACAGTCTTGAATTGCATGTGTTCCATGCAAAAAAATCAGAGTTTAGTGGTTCCCAGGATTCAGAAAGATTGAGAACCACTTCTTTACTGCACTGCTGGAAAAGAGCAATGAGAAGATAGAGGCACTGCCAGTTTTTTCCAGAGACATTTCGGCTCAAGCATTTTATTTGATTTCATCTCCAGGCACAGCAGGCTCCTGCTTGCGCTTCTTCACCACTATGCCCTTCATGTTCTGCAACATCAACAACGTGTGTAACGTTGCATCACGATCTGACTACAGCTACTGGCTGAGTACGCCAGAGCCCATGACCAGCTCCATGGCACCTGTCTCTGGAGAGAGGATCCAACGATACATCAGCAGATGCAGTGTCTGTGAGACACCATCTCCAGTAGGTTTGGGTTCAATTATGGTTTTCTCATTTCCCCAGGATTTTTGCTTATCTCTGGATTAAGAGATTCTTTTCCCCAGGAAATCCCCAGAAAGACTTAATTCTATTATAAATTTATTATAAAGTAAATTAACCTAAAAATGGTGGGTGCAATAGATGCTTCATTTTTTATAGTCTTTTAATAAGTTCTGTAATGTCCATGGAGGATAAAATACAATAATATGTCTATGAGACATTCATACTAAAATACTTTTAAAAAGGTCTAATTGAAATTTTTGGAATTTTTTTATTTTAAGATAAAAATCACCTTCAAATAAAGTATTCTGCGAAAGAAGAATTTCACTGGAATTTCAAATAAGTTAAAATACTTTAGAAATCCTATGTGTAATTAACTGAGGGTGTATGGTTGTCAAATGACGAAACCTCTCTCTCTCTCTCTCTCACTACAGTGCCCAAATGAAGACGCTATAATCAATTTATTTTTAAATATATTTGGAATAACAGGGTTAGAGATGAGCATTTGATAAAAGTTTTTTTTCAAAATCATTATCTTGATCCACTTCATGTTTTTCATTAACTTCCTAAAATTTGTTTGTTTTTCCATATTTCTTTCCCCAGATTATTGCAGTCCACAGCCAAACAATGATGGTGCCCACATGTCCTAACAGTTGGACCGAGGTTTGGATTGGCTTCAGTTTTGTACTGGTAAGTTTATTTATAGATTTTATTTTTATACTCAAATACACTCATTTCACTAACACTTTAAGGGTTAATTTATAACCTTTACTCAACTCACATTTAACCATTTACCGCCACCCAAAGAAGCTTACATGACCACCACAATTTCAAATGGGCATTTTTTTACCAACAGTTATACATTCTCAATCCACAAATGGGCATTTCTACCCACGGTTAATCTCCTCTATATACCAGTCCAAATGTAGTTTCTGTGTCAGGTGTATCTTTTATTTTCTTTACTCCTCGTCCAACAGAGCACCGGAGCAGGCGCTCAGGGCTCTGGCCAGGCTCTCGAGTCTCCAGGATCCTGTCTAGAATCTTTCCGCTCGCAGCCTTTCATCGAATGCCATGGCCGAGGTACATGTAACTACTACGCCACCTCATACAGCTTCTGGATGTCCACCATTGAGAGGGACGATCAGTTCAGGACACCCCTGTCAGAGACGCTCAAGGCTGGAGATCTCCGCAGGAGAATCAGTCGATGTGTTGTCTGCATCAAAGACAATACAACGGGGCCCCAGTTTTTTAGGATGGTTAAGTAACAACTACTCATCGTCTAGTCAATTTTTACAATAATTATTTTCAAATTCGGCTGAACCTTACATAAAGTCAAATAAGTTGGGCCATTTGTGAGTATCAGAATGTCTGCATGCCATGTTAGGCTTTGTTAGGAGGATTTCAATATGGCAACATTTTATTCCTGGAAATCTTGCATGCCACTTAAGTTTATTAACATTAAATACATTAGTCAAGAACTATTATTTTTAATAACAGGCTGAAAAGTTTGGTAATTGCAAAACGTTAACTAAGTAAGTTCATTGATATCAGAAGCCATCTCTTGTGTCCAAACAATTAACGTTTAAAGATGGTGCCAGGGAACAAGAGACAATATTCTAGTCCTCCAACAACGCTGATCACCTACTCAAACATCTTGCTGCTATCATAGAGCCACTAAATCCATTTTGATATCGGGATGTTCATCAAATTGTACATCTTAGAAAATATCGCATAAATTTTATGACACTGATATTAAATTTGTAATTTTGTACAAATGGGCCCCATATCGCATTTGGAGGTAAATAAAAAAAAAAACATTGAATAATAAACTATTTACTATTACCGTATTTGACCTAAAGAGGAAACAAACTTGGTACCTTCTCATAATATGCCTTCTTAAATTAATATTTTGTGTAAAAATTTGCCAGATAAGAAGGCAGAGAAACTTATATTTAATGTTAAATTTCCACCATGATGCTAAGCAAGTCTTCTGATGAAAGAACTCACCCAGATTAAAATGTAACTGCTCCCACACATTGATGGTATCTTCCAACAGGCTCAACTATTGTGGCAATAGCATGTCCATATTTTGGTGGAAAAGGGTTGGATGTGTGCTTAAACAATGCTTCATTAAATATAACTGTGTATCTGAATGTAAGACGTGTGCACAATTGGAAGATCTGCTTTCCAATGTAGATTGTATACCTGTGCAAAACTGATTTCAATATGGTGCTAATTTTTTTTTTCATCAAATTTCATGTTTAAATTTTTCGCATATTGCAAGTGTACATTTTTTTTTAAATATATATTATGTTTTGTTAAAATTTACATTTGATTCTAGATATTTACTGCTTTTGGAAAAAACATCTCCCCATTTTATGGTGCCTAATCCTCACTAGTCTTTTTTTTAAATGTTTGAATCTATATATTTTTTCATAAGCATCATTATAAAAAGTGCCTTATGGTTACTACTTATATAATAATATATGTTTTGTTAAGCTTGTTTCAACTTGTAAAATCTTTTATAAATAAGTAAAGTGGAGGTGTTTATTCAATTAATTCATTTAAAATACCCCCTTTCTTCTATATGAGATCTGTAACTTCAAAATAATTGTTTATCCCACTATTCAAGTTTTTTTAAAATTTTCCTCTTTTTTTTGGCCAGATAAGAAAGTGGGGGATTAAAATAATAATTTTGGCTTCCTTATATAATTCTTGGCCAAGAACTTGGTGCAATTACTGTACAGGAGTAATTTTTACAGCTATAGACTTGAAATTTACAATAAGATTAAAAAAATACAATGGAGACCAAGTTATGGGACAAAGTTTGAATGAAGAGAAATTAATCTGTAAACAAAAATAAGAATGCTTATAAATGAAATCTCATTGCAGAGTAACTACCAAATTTTGTAATTTGATTAACAATTTTTTCGTCAAATCGTAACTTCAATTTTATATTAGTAATATTATGTACAAGTTAGGGTGTCTTGCACCAAATCAAATTGGTAAGGTAAAAAAAAATTTTTTTAAAGAATGAAAATCAATCAAAACGGTTTTTTTAAAACCAAAACTTCTCACAGCTGTGATAAAAATTGTCTATTTCTCATAACAACACAGCTGTCTTGTACTGTCTTTATTTTGCTGAATAAACAACAGTCAGCCGTTGATTGGGTTTTGTGTTATTTTTCATTTTATGAACTGCTTTTTTAAAAAAATGTTCAATTCATCGTTTGGAATTTACTACTGTTTAACTAATGCTATTACTTTACCCTACTTATCTTGAAAAACTTTTGGACAACTCAAGGAGTTTTATAAAGGATTTTTTTTTTAAATATTGCACTATTTTTTTTCTGGTCAATAAAATATTTAAAGAAATAAACTTCAAGAATTCTTCTACCTCGTTGTTACCAGTGCTGTAAAGCATAATAAGTGTTACAATTGCTGTTAATACATCCTCATTAGTTTGTAAATTACCATTTATTCAGCCATTTGTTTAATTCATTTTAAAAGCACTAAATCTCAAAAGTCTTCATTAGTATGGTAGCAGAAATTGCATGAGTTACTCAGATGCAGTGTTAAAAAAACAGTACCGGTATTTTGATTTTTCTATTTTTTTTTACCGCCATAGTTCAGTAATATTAAAAGCAATAATGACACTGATTTGAATCTGTTTTAAAAAATATTGCTGGCAACAATGAAAATGACCAAAAATGGTTATTGGAAATAATGTTCTTAAATTTAATAAAAGGCTTAGAGTCTTTTATTCTGGCTAGGGGCAGGAAGTTTTTTCTGAATGTAATAGAATTTAATCCAAAATTGACATTTTAAAGAGATGAAAGGTGAGTTCAATTGTGAATCACCCTTAAGTTCAAGTCCATGAGATAACTTATCACTGTCCACAATAGAAAGAAATAAAAAATTTAAAAAATTTTTTTTTAAAAATAATAATGGCCTTTATCAACCACAAAGTAAGATTGTCCGACTTTATATCTTAATAGTGATACTAGTTATGCTAGTTCTATGTATTGGGCAACATGCCTTGAAGTTGAAGCATCATCACTTAGGCCTACAAGATTTTTAAAAATTATTCTTTCCCAGACTTTTCATGTCAAGTTAATCATGTGACAGTCAACTGTTGATTAACATACGGCTGCTGCGGTAATGAATAGGTCTTTTTTTTACATTTTAATTTGAGGAAGACAAAAAAAACATAAATCAATACAAATTCATTTATTAAGTCTTGCAAAAAGAGAAAACAGATGTCAATAATAAATTCATAATATTAACCATTTACATCACAATATTAACTATTCATTCATCATAATATTAATTATCATTCATGCAGAGTTTTACAAAACTTGTGTAACTGAAACCAACTGAATCAAATTATTTCTTGTCCACAGCTCTTAGCACATGTTAAGTATTAAGTTAAAAATTCATTTTTTTTTTTTAAAACTCTGCTACCTAGCAGGGAATACAGTAAAGAGGATTAACAGCTAAGTGAGGGGTGACAACTTTAGACAAGTGTTGAGATGCGTAACAATAATTGCAAGAGGTACTGGTCAAGAAAAACAAAACTCACTGGTCAGCAGCTTTGCCGTCTCATTGGTGGAAAAAAAGTATTTATTCAATCATTATTGAATTTCACTTTTTAAATTTAAAAAAACTATTATTCATCAGCTATGAAAATATTTCAATCAATCAATATTTTAATTTGGAAATAATTGACATTCAGCACAGAAGTAAAAAAAAAAAAAAATGTAATAAGGTTATCCACATTTACCTCTAACAGGGTACTCTTCCAGAAATGTTCAGTGGGTCTTGCATGCAGTACTATTCCAATCCAAATAAAACTATATACATGGTGCACAAACTTGTATACACACTGACAACATGACCAACACCAATCACAAAATGTCATATCCAAGCAAGTCAGTCAAGATGATTTGATCAATAAGAATCTGTCAAGACTTAAGGCCATTCATTCAGGGAATTGACATCCAGGCAAATAAATTTTATACATTAAAATAATGGGCTTTTTCAAGGATGAGGTTACAATCTTATTTTAAACCACAGTGAATGACACGCATTTGGAACATTATTTGCCATAGCTGGATAGATTGAGTTTCCTCCAGTTTTAAACATTCTTCCAGAATTTTTTTATTGAGGAAACCATACTGTCATAACAAATCTACTGCTGCAGGGCGGAGCCAATTCAAATATTTAAGGCGAATTCCAACTGTAAAAGCAAGTTAAATTTGTAGAAAAGGTTTGTTCAATCAATTTTAGGGACCATTACGTTTTGATCCAGAAGCAAAATGACTTCCACATTCATTTTGACTTGGTTTTGATTGAATATCTTTACCTCACATTTCAGATAGGATAGATTACAAGAACATTCTCATCTGTTGGGCTTTTTTCCCCCATTTATATTTCAAAATAATCTTACCTGTATGTCACCGTCAACAAATAACGACATACTGAAAGGATATTAAATAGTTTTCTGTTAATAAATCATAACTGCAGGAGCCAAAGATGACAATATATTAAAACAAAGAAGTGGATAAACTTTAATTCATAGCCACTGGTAAAAATACCATAGGAATTTATTTTTTAAATTTAAATTCCTGATAAATTTCAGCAGATTTAGGCAGTTTAACTGCTATGACCACTGGTATTTTCGGGTAGAAATCAGATTGCTGTGGTTTAGGTATTTCAGAGTTTACCTCATCCCCAAGAATAGCTGCAGTACTTGGCTTGTAAGTCCATTCCACTTGGCACACATTTTTTTTTGAAATGCCATATGTTATCACTCCAAAAAAGATGTATGTGGACTATACAATTTTTAACAATTTGTAAAATATAAAAAAATAATCATTTTAGACTTACTAATATAGTTTGCTCAAGTGCCAGCACATACTTTTAAAACCAAAAACAAAAAACTGTCAACTCATCAATAGTCAAATAAATCATTCTAAATTTAGATATCTGAACTAAAATCATTTATAACTGTGTCTAAGCCCTAATTAAATAAATAGGAAAATATTATTTTATTGTGTATAAATCCCACACATAAAAATAAGAGTCATTTTTGCCAAACCACATACATAAATCAAATGCATTGAATATTGTAACATTGTACCCTTGCTCATTCACATTCCAACAAATACAACATATTAACAAAAGTATGGCTAGTCTCTATGTTTCCGGGACTTGTGTTTTTTACGTTCTCTACCTGGACTTCGGGAACTCCTCCTTGGTGATCTTGAACGTGACCTTGACCTAGATCTACGTGACCTTTTAGGACTGAAAAAACATTTTTTTTCTTTTTAAACATGTATAACATGTAAAAATAAAATAAAAAATTCATACCTCAAAAGTTTATGACACCTTAACCCAAAGGTTATCTCGGTGATCACTCTTCTCATTTCTTTTATTTCAGTACCATATGAACCATACAAGTGACCAATTACTGCCCTCTTCATGTTGTTAATCAGATTCAGTACCCAAATCAAAATTATCTGTCTGGCATCTTTTTTTAAAAAAACTGAGTATGATTAACAAATTAGTAATCAAAGCCAACAGTAAATGTGTCTTTCTGAGATAAACAGAACATTAAGAATTTGTGTTTTTTTTAAATGTTGAAAACACACAAATGCAAATGAACTAATAATTCTCATGTGAAAAGTAATAAAAGTTAAAAAATACTGTAGTCCTAAAAATTTGCGCATGATAATCAATTAGGAAGAATTACTCTCGATTTGGAGAAAAAAAATATTAATGTTGTGCCGATGTAGAAAAAAAAACAGGTTTTATTCTAAAAATACATTTTTCTTCTCATTTTTGATTTATGAAAACCATTTTTCAGACTATAGGCTCCCATCATTTACAGAATAGATAAAAAATGTGGGTCCTACAATGGCATACCTTCTTTCTTTATCCTTCTTTTTCCTTTTGGGTGTATCAGATCTGTCAGGTGATCGTGCCCTGCGCGCAGGAGACGAGGATCTGGAGCGGTACCTCTTTTTCCCTCCGCTGCCTTCACGTTCTGGTTGTGGGGAGTCAAGCATATCAAGAAGCTGAAAAAATTAATTAAAAGTTGACAATAATGATTTAACAATATATTCGTGTTAAGATTGACATTTTAATTAAATTCTTCCTGATCAGTTAGAAAATAGTTTTCAAATCTTTGAATTTCTTTAACTCTTCCACATTCTTTCCCCCTTATAATGGTGTTATACTATCAAATGTAACAAAAGTAAATAAAAAAGCCAGGATATGAAACCCTACGTCATGCTGGGTTTTTTCAAAATGGCAAGGTTTATCTGCTTCCTTTATTCCACAATGCATCAAGCTGATTTGTTAGGAGTTGTGGTACGCTTGGATCTTTTTTGAAATTCAAACTTTAACTTAGTTGTGTATGACTATGCTATGGAGTATTGATCACAAATTTAAAAGTGTGAGTTGATAAGGACATGGGTCCAGGCAGTTCACATTATAAAAAATTGTGGTACACAATGAACAAAACATGTCCAATGAGGCAAAACATAACCATTATGTTACATTTATTCATGGACAAAAAATATGGACACAGAACTGGAAAGTGTTTCATGAATCATAACGTGCAAAATTGAACACTTTTTGAGTTGGAGGAAGGGGTAAACACCCATTTAACTAAATTTGTATAAATGTGGTTTTTACAGGTTTAATCTAAATGATATCTAAACCACTTGGGGATTTCATTAAGATTTTTGCATAATTCTTTCCTTCAATAACTTGTGCCGCTTCATTTTCTTTACCTCAACTACATCCCTGGCTAACAAAATATTAAATTTTCAAAAAGTATTTACAATGTAATGTGAAAGAAAACTAAGTTTAGTTTTGTTTCTTTTTTATGTATGTAATAAAACCAAAGCTTACCATCAACTTAGAAAATTGTAATGTTTAATTCTATTCGAGGTAGGAAGTGAATTTAATTTGTACCTTGTTGTGCATTTTTCTTCTATAATGTTCAACTTGTTCTTGTAATGTCAAGCCAGATTTCTTAGATCTTCTACCTGCTTCTAATTCATCTTGGTATTTCATCACCTTTACCTACAAATATTATCAGCAAATTTATTTTAGCAATGTTATGCAGCAAACTTCTTTGCACAAACAAAAAACACATCAATTTATCAAATTGATCCTATGTAATTTTGTGAAACTAAGTGGGTACAATTTGGACCCATAAATTTTAATCTATTTCTTGACTGCACTCAGGGCCTTGTGAAAGGGTGGCAGATAAAGGGTGTGCCAGCATTAGGGTGGTGCCAAAAAGTAAATTAACTTTATATATATATATATATATATATATATACATACACACACATATATATATATGAGTTGACCAAATTTCGGTTTTGGAGCAGTCAGTTGCCATTTAATCATTTTCAGCATAGTTTCTGTTTTGGCTCAAACAATAAAAATTAACTTTCAGTTGTTTTAGGCTTTCGGCCATCTACCATGAGTCAAACTGTCACTCATGTCTGTCGGTCAGCAATTCCATATTCATTATTACTCAATATCTTGCTGTAATGGTAAGATATATGACTAATACTCTGCGAACACTGCTCACGGCTGCATGATTGTCCAATATTTCCAAAAATAAATTTACAATTAGGCTTAGGCAAAGTTTTAACAAGAAAAAAAAACTAATGGAATGGCAATATTTCTATTTCTAGGCCTTAATCAGGTGCAGTTTTTTTACACCGGGTCCAGTTATTTTGAGAAAATACCCGGTCAGTCCCAGTGTAACAAAAAAATGTAACTTCTCATTTTCTATAATTTATGCTGGTCTTTAAACAATAGGCCTAATTTTTATATTCAAGTACCTCAAACTACAATTTTTAAAAGGCATGTTATTATAATGTTTATATAATATGATAAAATTTTTATATATCTTTCAGAAAATGTATTATTTGTATATGTTTTAGTTAATAGATTTTTTTTTTAAATTCTTCTGATACCTATAATTACGTTCAAGTAACAAAGCACGAAATAAACAATATAAAAATTACTAAATAGCATGAAACAGCTAAAATTTAAATAGCTGCTTTATAAATATTTAATCCATAAAATGAAATATAAGAATACATATATAAAACAACAACCAATTATTTTTTATTAGTACAAAATCATCTGCAACATAGTTTTGAAAGAGTCATGTTGTTGCTGCAACGCATACTCGTTCTAGGCCTAGGTCTAAATCATCCAAACTTTCGCTTTCTGACCCACTGGAAAAATAATTGGAATTATCATTGTCTACGTGTGTGATCGGAAATCATCTTCCGAATCACTTAAGTCATTAACTAATAAGAATTATCAAAAAGATTCCTAACTGATTTATTTTGTAAGCCAGATGGTCCAGCTATGGCCTCATCCATTTTGCGAAAATCTACTTATACAAATTTGTTTGATAAAGATACTTGTAAAAAATAATTGCAAAGTTTAAAAAAAGGTAACAGAAGAGCAAAAAGCGGAAGTTTATTTATTATTAAAAGTAAGTAGTTTTATTTTGTGTAAAATATTGGACTGGAACTTATTCTTTCAACGCAATTTTTATCGGCCGATTTTATCGGCCAACACAGTTTAGATAGAGGAAATTGGCCGATTAGATTGGCCGACCACAGTTCGTGGGTTAATATAAAACATGTGGAGTTGGGGTGGGGCCGGTTGTAAAGAGGAAGCAGGATACACTGCTCCTCTTGCTCGGGAGGCATGCTGTGGAGAGCCAGTCATTCGCGGATGACATGCAGCTATGCAAGCATACCCAGCCCTCTCTTGTCGGTTCCGCTGTCCGGAATTTGCGTGGGAGCATTGGTGATGTCAAGTCATGGATGACACTCAGCTAGTTGAAGCTTAATGATGACAAAACGGAAGCACTCCTTATTTACAACCACAAATCTTCCTCTAACTCAGCCCTGCCCAACTCCTTTCAAGTAGGTAAATCCAATATACAGTTTATATCATCCGCTAGAAATCTTGGTTATATTCCGTCTAACAACATGTCTCTTGATAATCATATCTCTCACATTTGTCGCTCTGCATACACCGCTGTCTGTCAGATCAGCTCCATCCACCACTACCTCACAGTTAGCGCAACAAAAACCATAGTCTATGCTCTTGTTCTCTCTCGTCTTGACTATTGCAACTCTCTTCTGTCAGGTTCACAAAAACACTTCTTAGAAAAATTACAAAAGGTTCAAAACTCAGCTGCTAGGGTAGTTCTAAAGGCAAAAAAACTTGATCACATCACACCACTACTTCATTCACTTCATTGGCTCCCTGTACAAGCACGGATTGACCACAAACTCTCTGTTCTCTATCACAACTTTTTCTCAAATTCATGCCATTCCTATCAAACCGAACTTCTCTCTGTCTATTCACCCATTCGACAGCTTCTCTCCTCCGCAGACACGCGTATCCTTTCTGTCCCTAAGACTCGCACAAAAACTATCTCTTTCTGTGCCCCCAAACAACGGAATTCTCTTCCACTACAAATCCGCAATGTACCGACCAACACCGCCTTCAAAACTGCATGCAAAACACATCTCTTTCGGTTTCAACAGAAAATCTCATAAAGCTTTTAGTTTGTGGCCAAAAGTAATTTTTAAGAAAATCACATTCGATTGGCCTTTAATATATACATATAATATATATGCTTACAGACTCTGCGTACAAAAGGGGTTTGGGAGTCAGCATGTCTATCTCGAGATTTAATTTTTACGAAAATCAAAAAAGTAAAAGGTATTGTCTCCTATGTTTAACTACAAGCAGTCAATTTTCTCCCCATTAAGATCAATTTTATTAGATTGGCATCTAGTTACATAGGTGAAACTGGGAAAAGATTGGCTGATAGGTTTACTGAACATCTCTGGGATATTGAGCAATGTAAACCTTCCCCAGTCTCTTCACATTTCAACAGAAAAGAACAAAAGGTGCATTGAATGTAACCATTACGGCACTGATTTCATGCAGTAACACACCAGAGAAGGTTAAAATGGAAAATAAATTTATTTTGCTGTTTGGCACCATATCTCCATATTATGGTATTAATCAAATAATATCCTACTGATGTTTCTCTGTTTCCTTATAGTTCATCTATTTTCTTATTGCTGTGTGTTTATGTATCCCTGGATATTCTGGTCCATTATTGTTGTGGACCTCATTTTTCACAGTGTCAATATTTATATTCTCTTACTTCATGTGTTCCCACTTCCAGCGACAACAATGGATATTTCTTGAGTTGTTTATTGTGCTCTGTTCTTTGTGATATTTTTATTTCTACCGTTAGCTGAAGAAGGCTTTATGCTGAAACGTCCTTATCTTTTTGTCCTGTTCTCTAATTCAAGCTTCCACATACTTTGTTTTGTTATTTCATTCATTTAATAATAATAAGAAGACTTCTTTACATAAATTCTCCTCTGGACCCCAGGGGAATGGGAATTAAAGGTGAAGGTAGTCAATGGCTCAATTCAAATGGCACGATGTTTAACCCAATGACTGCTTAAAAGCCCTACCTCAATTTCTCTAAGTTTTTGCCTCCTCTCCTCAGACATCTGACTAAGTTTCAATAAGTAAGTAGTATCTTCTCTTGTTGATGACCTGGACATGTTTAATGACTCAGATTCGCTGTCATTGTCACTATTTTCAGACTGTGGATTGGACTGCCTAATGTCATCAAGTGGCCTGCACACAAGGAAAAATAAAATTTAAAGAAGCATCTTCCATGTAAGCAGTAGTGGCAACATTTTTTTTAATAGACTACTTTATACATATGATATTTTAAATATACATGTCAGTTAAAAATGTGTTATTACAAAAAGAAAACCCTGACTGCACATTTTAACTTATGTTTTTTTCTTTATTTAATGGTTAAATGGTGTATTACAATGCACACTCCAGCTTTTATTTTAAAAAGCTCTATTTGAAATACCTAGTATAGTAAATTTAAAATTGCTTGCAAGTTTTAAACTAACAACTAGATTCTGACAAAATCTAGAATAGCATAAAAAATTATAAAATATTCTTAATAGTTCTTACAAGGCTACTTACATGCCATCAATGTCCTCGCCTGCTTCATGTGCATTGACATCATCCTCTGGTTCTAGCATTTCCCATTTCGATGTGGTCATGGCTGAAAAATAAGAAATTTATTTTACCTGATTAACTTACGAGCACTTTATACCATTTGCTAACAGTATTTTTCCTCAGTAATCAATATTCTTTCATTACTTGAGGGTGGCAGCGAAGAAAGTCATAATTGAACAACCCCTAACAACAAAGTTTTTCATATAAATCCTTAATATGTCTTATTTTAAATTTTATTTTATATTTATATTGTAATCTCCCACCCACTTTTACTCAAAGATTGATTTACCATTTCAGAAAACCAAAAGAAAATATTACACACCAAGCGCACTTGCAATTTTTTTTAAAGACTCTTGGCACAGTTATTTGGGATATTATTCATTATTTCGTGGAAGCAGTGGCGTCCTATATTTCCTTCATCTTCCCCTTGAAAACAGAAAAACTGTTTTTTGGGGATTGGAGCTGGGGGATGGGGCTGAAAATTTGATAGAACGTTTTATAATGGGCAACGAGTCATAGAACGTTTTATAATGGGCAACGAGTCCATGTGCCAAATTTCAGCTCAATAGGTCGACAGGAAGTGAGTCAATTAGCCGTCCCAATATTCTGCCACCCAGCCAGAAACACACGAACGAAAACGAAGTTAATAAAAAGGATATAGCTTAAATGTACCATATATTTCACCTGAAACCACCTTTTCAAAACTAAGCACATCTCAGTTAAGCAACTAAAGTTTTTGCACAAAAAAAAAAAAAAAGACAGTATTTACTGTTATGATCTATCAGTGTCTTCACTATCTCAGCAATGTGAACAATATTCACTATTTTAATGATACAGAAGGCAAAAACAGACGAGGCACTCATCGGCATGCTTATAGGTAGTAAAATTAAATCTTGCCTTGTGCCTGAAGCTCTGTTTCATCAACCTCTTCCCACTTGGAACGAATAAATGCTGGCTGGGGTGCTGTGGGGGATGAGGAGCTTGTTTTTGACTGGATTGGGTCTCCATCTATATCTGTTTCTCCCACTGTTGAGGAAAAAGAAAAATTAAAATAAGAATTTTTTTAAAATATAAGAATTTAATACATCATTTTATTATCCATTAATTTTATTTACGATTATGGCCTGGCATCTTTTTAAAAAAAATAATTTAGAAATGATATTCATGATTCCAGTTTAACATTGAGAGACAGTAAATTAAAATTTAAAACCTTACATGGGAGCCCATCAACATCTTCTTTCACATCATCCCCGTCTATGTCAGGTCCATTCTTAGACACTCCTGTCAGTGGGATACCATCTACATCCTCCAGGGGTGCCCCATCAAGATCTATTGATTTCTCTGGTTTCCTTTCAGGTGAGTCTTCCTTTAAGTACAAATCAAATGGGTTGGGTGAAATGTAATAGATACAACTGCCCTAACTGACAAGTGAAATGAACAATGATTTTTGTTACAATCATATTAAAATTAAGCAATCTGCATAATTTTTCACTAATGAGTTCAGCATAATATTTCAGTTAACTAGAACACACATGTATGGATGAATAACAAGTAACATTGGACTAGTTGTCAGTGACACAATTTAATGATCTTTAACATAGGAAATTATGACAAATGGACTAAATTGTCAGGGTTGTATATTGAGTATAACTATCTCCCTTTGAATCAGTCAAAATGTGACAGTTACCACGCCACATCCCACTACCAGTTATGCCCATCACAGTGTAATGGGGTGGTTAAATAAATAAAAAGCAAGAAAAAAAATCCTCCGTGATGCGTTTTTACTCACTTTAGTGGGAATTATTAAACCTAAGAAAATGTTCTGTAGTGTTATGAGGAAATCATTAGGATACACCGCCCAATCTTCCCATGCTCGAAAACAGTTCATCACTTTTTGCTGTTAATGAAAAAAAAACAAAGACATTAAGATTTTTTAATACTTTAAGCTGCTGGAAAAGCTAAACTATTAAGTGAGTTACATAAATCTGTCCCAAAATCAACTTGCTATGATTCATTTTAAGATCCAATCAAATCACATTTTTCTATTGCAAAGTTACATTGGCATTTAAGACTTGCATTTATTGAAATGCTGCAGAGCATAGTTTAAGAGGGTCAACTCTGAAAGGATATCATTTTATTGAAATGGCTCAAATAACATAATTTTGGAAAAGTACAACTTAATCAATTTTTAAATACCTTGAACTGTTCAGCTTTTAGTCTTCCTTCTATTTTTTCATAAGATTCATTGATGTCTTTGAAGATTTCTTTGAGTTTGCTTTGGAAGCTAAAAATAAACAATCAAAATTTTAAAAAATAATTTAAGTTATCTACTACCACACAGTAATCCCCATTGGAGTGGGTAACATGCTCAATTATTTGGGTTTATGGACAATCACTACGAAAAGCACTGATCTGAAGGATGAACACCGGTGAAAAGAGATGGTTTAATCTCTTTTTTTCAATACCCCCACATAACTGTTGTTGTTGTAATTATTTGAGTTCTACCACAGAAGACAGGTGAACTTAATTTATTTATAACACAGCTTATTGAACCGGGGCATAATTTAAACACAATGAAAAAGAATTTACTTACAATTTTCTGAAAAATGATGCATTAGGAACTTTGGCACTACTATTAAATAAAATATCTGACACAAGGAACAATCGTGCTATCTGTTATTGGAGAAAAGTGTAAGAGGGTTGTAATGAATAAGTTTAATCTAAGCAAAAAGTAACTCTCAAGCACTAGTAATTATTGTCATTCAGTTATCTTCATAAGCTGATTATAGCGAACAGATAATTCCCCAAAGCTAGTTGGAGTCAACAGTTTGAATGGAGAAGTAAATATAAGATCTGAAGCTTATGCTACGAAGGTCAAATGTAATAAAACAAAATTGTACTGAAGGCACAGCTGCATTATAAGACTTAAAATATTGTACAAGAACTTAGATCATAATAAAGATGTACTAATTAAAGAGACTTCTTATCTGTACCTTTTTAGGGATAGGAGTTTGTAAAATACTAAGAGATTCTGCAATGCACTCCACTATTTCTTCAGCTGCCTCTGCGTGGTCTAAACACCAAACCATGGCTTCTGCAATTTTTAGTCTCTCTGGGGTTAATTCTCTTAAAACATCCTCTAAACGATCCCTTTGACTGAAATAAATCAAAATTCCAATCAGATAACTTATTTAAGTCTTCTCTTAATAAAGTGTTGAAATGTATGATTAATTTAACTTCAGTGTTTGTATATTTTGACTGGTCTCTGTGGAAAGCATCCAAACCTGGCATAATTTCACCATTCACACTTTATAAGATTTACAATTAATGCAACCCCCCCCCCCCCCCCCCCCCCCCTCCACACCCCCCCCTGAACTATATTACTATTCAGATGTCCCACTCCCTTATACATCTCACATTTATTACACCAATAGTTATAGCCTGCCTAACCATAGCAGCTGCAATGTGTGAACCATTAAAGTTACTTGACAAAAATGCCCTCAAATAATTGGTAAAACACACTACCCCCTCTAAACAACTGCACACCTTTTTCATATCCTGAACAATTTTAATATTCTAGTGTCCCAATATCGCAGATTAAAAATACTATATTTAAACTAACGCACTTGCTATATTTATATGTATCCCATTTAGAATTTTATTTTGCATGCTATTGAGCCTAAGCGTTAGTGGTGGACATTGTTACATAGACACTTATGAATGTTTATATATACACAATATGTACATATATCCATAGAGAGATCCACTTCCTTTAACTACAGGGAACACATCTCGTGCGGAGATACTGATCTTCCATCGAGCGCCTCCCCAGGTGGCGGATAGGGGAAAGCCCACCAGATGTGGGTACCAGGGAAATAAAATACCTGGGGCGGACTAAAATCAGAACCTACTGCCTTGTAGGAAGTGGAGGGATCCACAAAGGCTAGGGAACCTTACCCAAAAACTAAGGCAGCTATCCAGAGAGCTGTAAGGGGCAACCCCCCCCCCCCCCCCCCCCCCCCCCCAAACAAAAA
>CAXITT010000469.1:364611-384784 GCA_964033795.1 Lymnaea stagnalis | reverse complement strand
ATATAAAATATCTATTGCTGCATTGCAAGAAATTAGATGGAAAAATTCAGACATCCTCAAGACAAAAGAATACACCATATTTTATAGTGGTAGCAACACCAACACACTAGGAACAGGATTTGCAGTGAAAAAAGAAGCGGTCAGTGCAGTCATAGGCTTCAAACCAGAGAACGAAAGATTGTGTTCTTTGCGTGTGCGAGGAAAAATGTTCAATATAACACTAATAAATGTACATGCTCCAACGGAAGACACGGAAGATCAGGATAAAGAATCCTTCTATGAAACACTGGAAAAGATCTACGAAGAGGCACCACGACCTGATATTAAAATAGTGATTGGAGACTTCAATGCCAAAATAGAAAAAGAAAAGGTGTTCATGCCAACTATTGGCAAGGAAAGTCTGCACGAAGAATCCAATGACAATGGGATCCGACTCATAGACTTCGCGGTAGGAAAAGGGATGGCAGTTAGCAGCACCAAGTTTCTGCACAAAAATATACATAAACTACGTGGAACTCACCAGATGGAATCACCCGTAATCAAATCTATCACGTTTTAATAGATCGAAGACATGATCAGATATATTAGATGTGAGAAGCCTTAGAGGAGCAGATGCGGACTCGGACCATCTACTTGTAAGGGTGAAATATAGGCAGAGGATAAGCTTAGTTCACAATGGTCGTAATCAAAGAGAGAAACGATACGATTACCAAAAGCTGCCCAAAGACCCATTAACTGCAAAAGCTTACCAGAATGAAGTAGAAGCACAATTAGAAGCATCGCACAAGGAAATAAACGGGGAAAACAACATAAATGATCAGTGGGATAGGATAAAAAATGTCATTAAAAGAGCAGCAGAAAAAGTAGTGGGATTTCAGCAAGCCAACAATAGAGTAGGCTGGTACGACAATGAATGCAGAGAGACTGTGGAAGAAAGAAACAAAGCACGAATGATCATGTTACAAAGGGAAACTAGAAAGACAACACAAGCATACAAGGAAGCCAGAAGGAAAGCAACAAAAATGTGTAGGAAAAAAAAGAGGGAATGGGAAAAGGATAAACTAAAGGAAATAGAAGATTTATCAAGAGAGGGAAATAGAGGAATGTACATGAAGATAAAAGATGAAAAGAATGGATACCAAGCCAGACCGCAAATGTGTGAGAGCCACAATGGAGAATTAATCACGGAAAATAGTAAAGTATTGGAGAGGTGGGCTGAATATTTTGAGGACATACTGAATGCAGACAATAGACAAAATGAAGATTATCAACCCCCACAGGGAGGACCAGACCCGTTTATACAATGCCCAACCCTAGAAGAAACCAAAGAGGTAATTAATTACATGAAAAATCACAAAGCCCCCGGACAAGACCTTATCACAGCAGAACTGATTAAATATGGAGGAAAAGAACTACACAATCAGATACATAAACTTATAACTAAAATTTGGCAAGAGGAGAAAATACCGACAGAATGGGAAACAGCATTAATAACCCCAATACACAAGAAAGGCTCCAAACTTCAGTGCACAAACTACAGAGGAATCTCCCTATTAAATGTTACAGACAAAATACTGACGAAACTTATTGCCAAAAGACTACAACCTTACACTGAAGAAATACTAGGTGATTACCAATGCGGATTCAGCCTGACGACTGATCAGATTTTCACCATCTGATGCCTATTAGAGAAATGCTATGAATTTAATATGCCAGTACATCAACTATATGTCGACTATAAAATGGCCTATGACAGCATCAAAAGAAACTATTTATATGAGACTCTGCAGAAGTTTGGGATACCCAACAAACTGACAAGGCTAATACATGTAACACTAAACAACTCAAAAAGCAAAATCAAGATTCAAGGAGAATATTCAAGGGAATTTCATATTAGATGAGGCCTAAGACAGGGAGACTCACTGTCTTGTATGCTCTTTAACCTAACATTGGAGAGAGTTATTAGAAACATACACATTGACACTCGAGGAACGATAACAGGATACTTTCTGAGGGAAACTCAAGACCCACAACCAACGGGCACACCCTACAACCAACCACTTCAGTATCTTGCATATGCTGATGACATAGCACTTCTAGGGAAAAGTATAAAAGATATATCAAAATCCTTTATTGAATTAGAAGACGCATCTTTACAAGCAGGGCTGGAAGTTAACAACCAAAAAACAAAATACATGACCATGATAAGAGAGGAACAAACAGATGAAACAATTAAAGTTAGAAACCAAACTTTTGAAAAAGTAAATCAATTCAAATACCCAGGATCCTTGTTAAATGAAAGAAACGAATTACTAACATAAATAAAAGAAAGAATATCAGCCGGAAACAGGACATACTTCAGTAGTCAGAAAATACTTAAAAGTAAAAACATTATAAGAGAAACAAAGAAAACTATTTATAAAACTGTGATCAGACCAGCTGTAACATATGCAAGTAAAACTTGGACCCTAACAAAAACAGCAGAAAACCTATTAAACACATGGGAGAGGAAAGTTCTCAGGAAAATATATGGGCCAACAAAGGATGAATATGAATGGAGAATATGAACCAACCAGGAATTATACAGTCTATATCAAGATCCTACGATAGTGGCAGAAATAAAAAGAGGCAGGCTACGCTGGGCAGGGCACCTAGAGAGAATGCCAAATGACAGAGGATACATCACCAATACCCTAGAGGAAAAAGGCTCAAAGGCAGACCTAGGCTTAGGTGGATAGATGATGTAGAAAAAATTCTACAGCAGCTGAAAGTCCAAGCATGGAAAAGAAAGGCATTAGTTAGGTCTGAGTGGAAGGAAGTAGTGAGGCAGGCCAAAGCCCTACATGGGCTGTAGTGCCACAGGGATGGATGGACAGGGAACACATGGCGGCTGGATCTATACATATTGATATGCACACAAAACCATACTGCATATTTTGGCATTTACTGTATTTAAAAATAAAACCTTGCCTGTTTGTAAGTTTGCCTTTCCGTAATATAAGTTCAAATTCTGAGTTGGCTTCTCTATTTACTAAATCCTCTGGCATTCCTTGTGTAAATGGATTGATTGGCGGGGGTCTCCATATAGAGCCCCCTTTGAACATGCGGAACTCGTCAGTCCTCCATTTAGATGTCGTATCTCCCTGAAAACAGTTACCATGATTCACTTAGACTTATTCCTATTTAGATGACGCATGTCTCACAAGAACCATGGTTAACACTAGTCTTATGTATAAGATACCCTCCTCTAAACGAAGTGGTGAAATTTAAAACAGACCAACTCTTAAAATCGCACAATATCATCAATAAATTATTCAATGCATTATCTTAATAGTAAAAAAACAAAACATTCAGTATATATAATGTATATACATCTCGATATCGTACATTGTGCGCTAAAATCATAAGAGTAAACAGGTCTGTTAAAATGATTCTTTCTCATATATTTTAAAAAAGTGAAATATGGAAAATTTATTTAAATACATTACAAAAATCTTCAAACAAAACAAATTTTAATGCTGCCTAATGCTTAATTTATGTTTATAGTGTCAACATACATGAAGGATGGAATACAGCTTCCATCTGTAGTAAGTGTGCGCTGGACTTTTGTTGTCAAACAAAAATCTGAAACAAATTTTTTCTTTTTCAAGAGTTTCAAAATAGACCACTTTATTCTAACATCCCTTCAAAAGACAACAGTACTAGATGCTTTCAAAGTTATCAGATTATTAAATTTAAGGTGCAATGCTGAGTTCTTTAAAAATTAGAATCCTATTATTCTATGATAAAATAAATACATCACTGATTTTTAAAACAAACAATACAGCTGTTTCTTCCTTACAATCTACAGTTAAGGAGCCTCTGCTCCATCAATTGCTCTTTAATAAAAGTGAACTCACCTGAAGAAGGGGTTATTTAATTCTCTATTCATGATCATTGCTTCAAACATAGGTCCTTCTCGGACGACAAACTCTACCATACGATGGATCAGGGCCAAGAGTTGTCTGAAAACAAAATAACTCATCGTGCCAGGTTGCACTCTCTCCAACGCTCAGTCAAAATAAAGGCTCTGGGCCTGTCATACTTTGGTTTGAGCTTATAATATGGTAAACATTAATGGTAGATATTGTTGAATATCTCTTTTTAAGAGTACCAAACAAAATGGTTGGAAATGAATTTTTTTTAAATGTAAAAAAAAATAGACATAATAAAGTCAATCATTAACATGCCCATGATACTAACCAAACAAAAATCTTATTTATAAAATAGAAAAGAGCTGCTGCTGCTTGAAAAAACCTGAGCGAGGCCAACAATATTTTTGTAGAACAAGTCATTCATAATTGCAACCTTTAGTGTTTTTTTTTACTAGGTTATAGAAATACACATTTTTTTTTTTTTTAAATTCTCCAATGTTTTAAATGAATTCCGCTTTATAAGATGTTTATTTATGGACTTCTTAAAGTTTTTGGCTGTGTAAAGTAATCCCCACTTAGTTACTTATTTATCAGGTTAACGTTGTCCTTGTAAGAGGTCTGCAAATTATACAAAAAAATCATTGCACTCTATAGGCAACCAGTGGCAGAAAATGGTTTATTGTTCTTATAGAACATAAAGTTTGAGAACATTCAGTTTTAAAGTGACAGCTATGTTGTTTTTCCCCAGAGAAAAGGACAAATACCAAATATATAACTCCCACATTCTGAAGCTGGGTGGGGACAATTCATTTAGCAAATAATAGAAATAATGGCAAGTACCCTATAGAGGCCCATAGCATAATCACAGATGGCATTTTTTTAAGGAGATTTTTTTTTAACCAGGCTATCATGAATAGCAGGAAAGGCAAAATACTTTTAAACATTTAAAAATTGAATCTCTGGTATAAAACTGGTTTCAGAGATTTATAATTTTCAAATTGCTTCTCTCCCTTTGAACCATTACATGTTTAAAATATTAAAAATGTCAGCTATAAGTTTTTTCTGTATGATTATTGCCAAATGAATACATAAATATATGACCAGCGAGAAAGTCCAGTCAAACAGATCAGGCTTTCACCAATCAAGTATTTAACCACATCATACAAACAGCAATCATGTTCCACTCACTGTCATGAAATGAAATACATGATTAAACCTTTTTATTAAACTTTTATAGCTTGTATGTTATCTAGTTAAAAATCACATAACTTTATTTTACCAGTGCACTCTACTGTAATTTAAGCAGCCCCCCCCACCTCCCCCCCCCACCACTTAAAACTTTTTATTAAACTTTTATTACTTTTTTGTTAACTAGTTAAAAATCACATTACTTTATTTTACCAGTGCACTCTACTGTAATTTAAGCAGCCCCCCCAACCCCCCCCCCCCAATGAATTTTTTTCCCCCTTTAAAATCACACTATAACCCCCTCCCTCACCACCAAAAAAAAATAATAAATAATTTTTTTAAAACATCTGACACTTTGAACATGTGGTTTGTGATTAAAAATAAATTTACAAAATTTTTTCAACCCATAGGAGCTCTTCATATAAAAAAGATGTATCTTAAAATGTTTTTAATTTTTTTTTTAAAGGTAATAAATTCTTGCTGTGTACAAAGATATTCAGCTTATTTTCATTTTAAAAAATACAAATGGACACATTCCAATTTTTTAAATTTTAAGTCCAAAAGTGCTCATATTCAAAAATATTTTAGCAGTTGTTCCCTTGTGTTCAGAACATGTTATCTCCAAGTCCACATTTAAAATGAAACAATTTAAAATCTTGCTGCTCGTCTGGTCCAGTGATCTGTAATGGGAATGCCATCCACGCCTGGTTCAAGATGCATTGTGAAAGCACTGTTCTCTTAACTTTTACTATACAGGGAGAGGGAGTGCAACAACTTCTTAAATCTTAATCTTTGATTTTCATAGCTTCCATTCTCTAAAACTTGAAAGTGACCATTAACACCAGACTTCAAATCACCAACACCCACCAAACTTGACTCAATCATTAAATTATGGCCATGGGGTGAAAATCAGAAAGACTCTAAATTATGCATGTGTTGTGTTACGAGATACCCTACAAGTTGTACTCGGGTGACAGAGTTAATAATGGAGCATCTAGTATTTTGTGTCAGAATATATTTTTGTATCATTTATGTATCACTCATCCGTTTTAATTAAAGTGCAATGTGAAATAAACCTAGATTGATGTCACGTGCCATTTGTCAAAACATGTAACTAAATCTGAATAATTTTCAACTACACCTACTGATACAAATGGAAACCAGCAATGACAAAAAGGGAATCAGAATCCTAAATGTAAACTACATTACAGGTGGTGTTCTGCTTATACCTAACAAAAGAAATGGTCACTTCCACAACAGATATAAAAGCTATGAAAACTAGATTTGAAATTTTGCTTCACATCCTTGTGTGGGGCTAAATAAATAGAGAATGTAGGTTGTGATATCCAGGGACAGAGAGAAAAAGACATATACCTTTCTGTGGGGATTACCACTTTCACAACTGCATTCGCTAACGTCTGCAGAAATGGCGTTTGAAAAAGACAAACAGAACGATTAGAGTTTTTCAGATCTTACTTAAATAGAGAAATGTTATAAATAACAATAGAAAAAGGGGGGAAAATTGTTACTCTTTATTTATAAAAATCTGACTTACCCTGTATAAAGTTAATGCATAAAAAACCCAGGTATCAATTAATAAAAAAAAAAGAAAAAACAGTTTTATATTATGCTATCAGTTTATAGAAAGGTACTTTAAAAAAAAAGGAGCTTTACAGCAATATTTGTTTAAAAAGGGATTACATTTAAATAATGACTAATCATAGTGTTGTAATTAAAAAGAAGGGGGGTGGGGGGGTGCTTTTTATCTAACCCATACACACAAACCTACAAACAAATTATCCCACTAACACACCAGTATTACCTTCTCTAGCTCATCAGGGTTTTCTGGTAAAACATGAAGTTGTCCACTAGTGTAGTCACGATCTTTTCTTCTCTTTATCTGAGCGTTAAATGGCAAGCCTGAAGGTGGGGGTGGTTGTGTGAGCTCAGCTAGTGCTGGAGGGATGTATATGGGATGTGGAGGGATGGGCACAGCTTTTCCCCACCCAAGTTTCATTTCAAACCCACTGATCTCTTTACCTGAGGACAGACAAAAGATAGATTATTTTATGTTCTTCACAAAAATTACAACCTTGTATTGTAAATGATGTATTTTTTTTTATCTTTAACTTAAACAGTGTTTTTTTTTTTATCTCATTAGGTATACTTTTTTAAAAGTAGAAAACATATATTTACGTTCCAATTTCATTTTAAAAAAATAATATATTGCAAACTCTTCTCTGAAATATAATATTGGAAATTATACAAGTTTTATTTAACTACATCGTAAACGGGATTGTTGATTTTTTTGTTATAAATTTGTCAATTAACCACAGTATTAACAGAGTGGTTTATCATTTCTTAACTGTGTAATTAATCCAGATGTTAGAGACAAAATTTACTTGATAACCAGATTATATAAATTAATAATAAGCTTATCACAAGAAACAAATTTGAAGGCCACCTCAGCTGCTCTAAAGGTGACCTGCTAGACAATCCTGTATGCTCAGGGTTTTAGTGTAGTAAATAAAAAAAAGAATGCAAAAATATTGAATTCATTGAGGTTGTACTAGGTCTAAGAAATAGTTTTTATTTCTTAACATGCTTAGAAAATTCATTATTTTTCAAATGACAAAAACGTATAGCTCTCAATTCAAGGAATCAACTTTAAAATAATAAAAATTGCAAGCACCATTTAACTGTCTGGCTAAAATAGTTTTTAGCAAACAAAAATAAATTTTTCTGAAATAAAGCTGAAAAGAGACTACCTTTTTCTAAACATTAAATAATAATGGTCTTTGCTGTTGTGACTCGCGTAAAATTTCCAATTTGTAATCTGACCCAAATGATATTTCAAACACATAAATTGCTTAAAGTAATAAAGACTAAAAATGTAAACAACAAATACAGAGATGCCTACCCTTAAGAGCATTCATGGCTCGCTCCCCATCCTTCCTATTCATAAAAGCCACAAAACCACAATTCCTTCCACGAGACCGTTCTTCTTCTGTCCGGGGCCACATAATCTTCACACTGGCAAGAGGACCATACTTGCCAAAAATCTCGCAAAGCTCTTTTTCTGTCATCTACGATTAAATTCACCAGCAGAGATGGTTACGCTTATCAATTCATGGGCAAGTTATTGGGGGTGTTTTTTTTTGTCTCTTAGAATTAAGAAAAATTTTATAGACATATTAAAAATATAAAATAAGCATTTTTCTAGACAAATTAAACCGAAGAGGCCTTTTCTTTCCATCTCCATGGCAACTTTCCAATTTGCATGCTATTTGTGCTTATAGATGCATTTTAAAAAGAAATTACTCGCAAGAACACACAGAAAGTATCTAAACACTCCAAACAATATAAAGTTCTTGAAAGTAAAGTTCATCCAAACAATATAAAGTTCTTGAAAGTAAAGTTCATAACAATTTTTAGAGTTTAAGCTGTCATCAACGTTCATTTCTTCTTGAAAATGGTTTCTCTTGGCGTTAAATCTGTCGCAAGTGTCTTTAGTCAGCAGTTTTCATATTCACTCTAACGCCAGTTGTGAGGGAACTACCATCAAATGCAGTCTCATTCTTGATTGATTAAACAGTCACCAGGTGGCTTGAAGATAATCCATAATTAGAAAATGTCAAAGTTAGGGCAGCAAAGTAGACACATCTGCTAAGCGAAGCACAGAGCACTGTAACATGGTTAACAATACAAACAATGAGGATTCACTGTCAAGCCTTACTTTGGGATTGATGTTGCCCACATAAATATTGGTTGTATTCTCATCTCCCGGTTCTCCCATTCCTGGAAAATACAATTTAACATATATAGACACCTGGGAAACTTTGCAGAATTAAACATGACATGGAATTCCTATTCAAAAAAGGATGGGATTTTTTTTTTAAAGTAATTTACCAAAGCTAAAGAAATATTAATTTGTTTAATTCTGAATTTAATGCTATAGCAAATAAAAGTTTATTCATAAAATAAGGAAGAGATTTTCACACAAATATTATTGGGCTCTGTATTTTAAACAAATTAATTGGCATCCCCAGTATTTCATAACTGATAAAGGCTCAAATGGAGCATATTTAAACAAGGGCCCCCTACCCCACACACTCTTAAACATGGAAACAACACATTTACCACTTGATAAAACATAATAAATAATAATTATTAATTAATTTTTTTTACAAAAATATAAATTCATTTTTAAACAAAAAGTTATAGTTTTGTAACCGAAATAAAAAGTTTTCATTAAAAGCTTAGAAATAATTGGTTACATTACACTTACATGGCAAACTGTTTTGTGCCCCATATGTTTCTTGCACAATATATTTATTTATTAATATGTCCTTTAAATCACAGATGAAACTTTTGATTGTTTAAAAGTGACACTCTAACTTGTTGAGCTTGCCATTTAACAGCAATGTAACAAAAAATAAATAATTTTAAAACATTGGATATGCTGGTACAAGTACCATATACATAACCAAGTCCTATTCCACCTCGTGGGAAACTCCCTCCTGAGTCAAAGTCAAATTCACTCGGAGCCCTCAGGCTTGGGGGTAAAAGGTCTGGATCTTCTGGACTAATCATCTCCCCACGGGCTCGTTTTATAGCATGACGTTCCTCGCGCTGTTCCTGAATTCTTAGTTTTAAAAATACATAGAAATTTATCAGCAAACAAATGCAACCATTATTTAATATACCACTTTATACTGACATGTACAATACAAGGGAAAAAATGAGAATGTTCAGTTAAAAATGTGTTTGACCTGAAAAGTTTAAATAATTTTTTTTTAAATTAAATTATTTATTTTTAAGCTTTGTTTGTTAATGTCATAATAATTATTTTATTGTCTTACGATTTTAACTCCTCTTTGAAAAGTTCCAGATTACTCTTTTTCTTTTCTTCTTTCTTTTTTTTGCTAAAGCCCTGAAAGTAAAAATACAACATTTTTAGAGAACAAATTAAATAGCAAACTAATTCTAATTAGTCAATAACTCAATCAATATGAAATATCTGTTAATTGATTACCTGCGTTTTTAATAAGTAAACGTTCATAAAAATTATTGAAACTATCTTATACATTAATGTGCTTGTAAAAATGAAATTTTATTTAAAAGCCTAACAAAAATAAGTGTACTATGGGAAGGACTGCGTTCAGGTTGAAGCAATATGAAATATATCACAAAGAACAGGGGGAAAATCTGAAAGATCACAAAACACAAAGATGGACATTTTGATAAAAAAGTATATAATAGCAACAAAACACACAAAAATAGAAAGATAACTGATAGTAGTGATGGTACACTACTTGGTTGATATGTTTCGTGATCTTTCTCCTACTCTGTGTGTTTGTGAAATATTTCACACAAAAATCACAGATATTTTGAATTACCATTTAATAACATAAAGATAGGTTTCTTCTAAATGAATTTGCAAAAAATTTTTTTTTCAATGAATTAATACTTTTAGTGAAAACAATTTTTGGAAAGAACAACAAATTTAATATCGTCGTGCAATTGAAGTATTATACAAAAATAGCATAAGGAAAACAAGTTTTTAAAAATTAATTTATGAAAAGCAGTCAAGTAATGTAAAATAACTGATAATGCAAAAACCATGCATTTCTAAATGAGTGCAACATTTTACATTTGTGACCTACCAACTTCATTTATAGCCTGATCTCGTTTGGTAAAAAGAAAACTTATTCTCAGCTAACGTAAAGTTAAATATTTACTATCAATTATGTCACTCTCCTAAACACACACCAATCTAAGTTTATCCTCTTGTTGTCTTTCTTCCTCTTTGTGGGCGAACCAGTTGCGAGATGGTTTGGGTGGTTTTTCTTCCCTCTTCTCCTCTTCATTGTCATGGAACCAGTTTCGCATTGACTTTGATTTTTCCTCTTTCTTCTCCTCCTCCCTTTTTATCTCTTTGGTTGAGGAAAATGTAGATGCTAACTGTGCTAACTTTGATGTTGGCTTATACAACCGACTCCCTCCACCTTTTTCATCCGATTCTATGAATAAAGAAGTTAGTCCTTTAATCGATTTCTTGTAAAGATTTTATTAGATTTTAAACATTGCTTCCGTTAGAAGAAATATTCTATTTTATTAATTTGGAAAAACATAAAGGCAGCATCAGTAACAGATTTTAAATAATTAAATTGACTACTTAATAATTATATTACCACTATTTGTACAAATCTGCAAACAGGCTTGTTTTTACCCACTTCAAGCTAAGAGGCATTTAAACCTAAACTATAGAACTTCTGCTTCAACAGGTAAGATATTAATATCTTAAGTTCATCAGCAGTGTGAGCCTTTGATTAGGTAAAAAAAAAAAAATTAAATAAAAATACTAGCAAACTTACTTTTATCAGGATTAACGACACCTCCTTTAACCCAAGATTTGTTAAGTTTACCAGCATCCTCAAATGATGCCACAAATTCTTGATAAACTGCTGCTGTTGCTTCTTCATCTTTCTATATTTAAAATAGCATCAAATAAAAAATAATAATAATATCGCAATATACCATATTTTCTTATGCGACACTCAACATGCTTTCTGTCATTAGAAATGTCGGAAAAAATATTTTACAGCTTTTTATTTTAAGTCAGGTGGTAACATATTGATAAGCTTGTAATAATACAACAGTTTTTATTTAAGTTTTCAAACATTATATAAATGTAAATAAAACACTATTCTAAAACTAGAAGCAGTAAGTTAATATTGACATTTCAATACCCTTCTTTTCATTTCCTCAATCTCTCTTTTTGAAAGAGATTTTGTTCCTAGTGACATATTACCAATGTCAAAAGCACGCAGCTTACTTTCACTGAGCCCCTGGAAATACAGAAAAGCACTCTTTGATAACATTTAAAGCATTAGAATTTGAAAAAGTTTTTAAAAAATCAAATTTCCATGCAAATAATAATAATTTCATTCAAAAATGACAACCTGCATTTTTTTATATTATTTATTGAAACTTTTCCCAATTCTAAAAAAATTACATTTTGTTGTACTACTGGTACTAAAAGAAAAAAAAAAAAAAAAATCGCATTGACAAATTCTCTAGTCCAGTTTTTAGTCCATAGCATATTAGCCCCATGAACATACTCATAGAGATACAGATATAAAGAGTATCACCAAGATTTGTAATAAAGACAATCTGAGTCCTTGATTTAATAAGGTTTTTTAATGAGTTATTGTGTTTGCATAAAAGTGTGAAGAAAAAAAAACATAACCAAATGAACTTGGGTGGAAACTTTGCACATGTTTGTTTCATGGGCTAAGGTAGCAATGGTTTTTCAGTTTTTGAACAAAAATGTAATAAAATTGTAAATGTAAAATGTAATAAATTCTTTTCAAATCACTATGAAAATTAAAAGACTTGCTCAGATTTAAAATATGACTAGAACATACTAAGGTGAAAGCTCATCATGTTCCCTCAGTTTATGGTAAAATAACAAAGATCATACCAGCGGATCTGCACAAATGTTTACCATGCTCTTTAGGTTTAAAAAAAACCTCATGAATACAATTACTATTGACTTTGAATTTATAATATAAATGAAAGTGTAAGACTTAGCCATGTCAAATGGGTTCTATTTACTAGTTTGTCTTCATATCATAACCTATGTACTGGCACCGCACTGTGAAACTCAAAAGGACTTGAAAGTGGATTATGACATATATAGCAAAAACTCAACAGACATTTAACAATTTAAAATTTTGGTCTTAGCTAACACCATCAATATGATATAACCCCATTTGACATACTCATAAGGCACTGTTGTATTGAAAATAACATTTTTAAAACAATTATTTATGTCTTTAGGCCTAGTTAAACCTACTGATTAGGATTATCAATGACATCATTATGAATATGAATCAGAATCATGATACACTACAAGCATACAAAATGTGTTGGAGGTTCAAATTTGAAAAAAAAAATAGGATAGGCATAATCTCCATACTAGTCAATCATATTTTCTAATGCTCAATAATATAATATTAGATTTAGTTAGGCTATAGCTATAAATATAGGGGATAGCAAGTAGACATATAAGGGATAGCCAGTAGACCTATAGGGTAGGGTCCTGTATTGAGCGTAGGCTATCGAAAGGATGTTCACTATTCAGGCCTTCCATTTCAGTTTCAGTATTTGGGATGCCTTTGCATAGGCCTATGCACTTTGGTAAAGCAAGGGACACTACTTCAAAATGTGTATGGGGAATGGTTTTTAATTTTTGAAATTTGGTGCTTTTTTTTATTAATAAAAGGACTATATTTTGTCATACAATTGAGGTATCCTTCCACAAGTTCTGAATAAGGGACATCTTGACCTACATTCTATTGTACTGTTTTACCATTTTTTTATCTACCGGTACCATAATTTTAGGTATATATAAGGCATTTTTCCTGCAAACATTTTTGAAGAAATTAAATGACAATGTCTTTCATATTAAATTTTGAAAAACATTATATATTGAGGTATATCTATACCAATTCTCATTGTTGTAGGTTGTGTAAGATGTTCATTATGCTTGTCCTGGTAATCTGCATTACTTAAGGAATATTCCATTGTTTCAACTTTTTACATCAAAATATTCAATAAACTTTATAGAATGAACTAAGAAGGCCTTTAAATAAGAATATTTTAATTTGAGATTAACAAATCCAGTAGAGACCATATTATAAATGTTATTAACTTTCTGTGTGCAAAACATAGTCAAGGGCAAACGTTCAGTCACTTCTAGGTGCCATACTACTATACTACTATACTATTATTCTCCTAGTTTCTCAACTACTATACTATTATTCTCCTAGTTTCTCATTCATAAGAGATGGTCATGTGCAAACCCTATTAAAGCTTTGGTCAGGGAAAGCTGTAATTAATTATGTCATGAGAAAAAGTTGAACGTTCAGAAGCTGGACTTGAAAAACAGAACATCCATCCCATATTGTATTACATATTACTGATAATGCGTATTTCATAGCTAGTTAAGTTACAATTCATTTTTGCTTAAGAGTGTTAAATTAATCTTAAAATTAGAAGTTTTAATAATCCTGAAAATAAAAGTGCATAAAATTATCAATTAAGTGTTATTGCAAATGACGCCGAAATTAGGTCACAAAATGTACAAGTGCAGTCCATGATAATAAGTAAAAATTACAAACCAACTTGCACTTTAAAAATTCATCGCTCGAAATTATTAAAAATGAATGTGCGGCCCTCTTGGATACTACTTTTAAGTTAAGTGCTATTTTTAATTTTATTCTGTTTTTTCTATTTTATTCGCTGACAAAGGCTTCCTGCCGACACGTTTGTTGTTTTGTTGTGTTCCTTTTTCAGGTTTAACCTTACTTTGTTTTACTAATTTCATATGACACTAAGACAACTGGTCTAACTTTAACTAGTGCTGTATCAACTCTACTCGTTAGTATCTTATTCTTAGAGTAATAACTAAGGTATTTCTATCAAGGTTAAATACACTGTGGAGGTGTAATTAGCTAAACCATTGGTTTTGGAATACGTACACCACATAGTCTTAGCCAGTCTTTAACTCTTTGTTTTTGGCCTAAGCGGCATTTGGAAAATCAATGTTGTATTTCTTGTTAAAACTAATATTATTTTAACAAATCATATGATACCTGCAAAATTAAACAAAATTAGTACTTGTAATTTTAGTGTGCGAAGGGCTAGCGTCCTGCAGTAATACATGGGATTAACATTCCAATAACTGTTATATTTTGTTGTTAAGAAAACATTTTTTTTTGTTTCATGGGTTGGGAGGGAGATACTGGATAAGTTCCAAACTTTTGTGGCAAGGTATTGGTAAAGAGCAAAGCATTTCTTAGTATTTTGTTGGTCACATCTGGCCCCTTTGTAAATAAACACATTTAACATCCAAACTTGTGCTGTACGCCCACAGGGATGCAATTTGTAGATTAGAGGAGGGCATATAATAGTTTCTGGGACAGTGGCATGGGATAAAGGGGTTGGAAAAGCAGTCTGTCCTGTGCATCATTTTTTTCCTTAAATAGAGGGACACTATTTTAAGTTAAGTGGAGAGATTTTCGTGACAGTGGGTGGCCCAACCTGGGGGGAGGGGGGGTGCACTTACTGAGCAAAAGCGTGGGATATAAGAAATGTATTTGGTTTAAAATGGGGTGTGTTTAAACCATGATTTTTTTAAGTTGATCACTTATTTTTTTCCATTTATTGCAATGTCAATATATTTTCACTTATTTTACGATTTATCCTATAATTGGGAATAAAAAGGAAGCTAATTTTAAATTAAAGATCTGATGGGACGTGGGGTAAAAAATTATTCTGAAGCACTGTCGTGTGTTTAATTGGTATCGTGGGTTCCAACACATATTTTTTTTCGCAAGTGTATCTATTCGGTTCAGTACAACAAAATAATTATGTCCCAAATATGTCACAGAATCATGTGCAGTGGACATTAAATTATAGCTGTCCGAGGTTAACTATTACTATTGTAATATCAAGCAATTGCAAACATAAAGCTACAGTACATTGATTAATATGAAAAACTTTTGTAATTTATTTTTTAAAGACTTTAACAATAATTTAGTATCGATTTCACAGATTTTGAGATTACAATAAAAGATAATAATTAAGAGACTGCATTCAAGCATTGAATGAAAATACAACAAGAAACAGAGCACAGTAAAAAACTTTGGAGATTTCTTTGCTGTTGCTGGAAGTAAAAATTAAATCTTATGGGTGATTTATTTGTAGTTTTTACTTATAATTTCATGCATTTAATTTTTTTTTTAAGACCTCTACTTACCTTTTATAAATTTAAGAATTGATTTAAAATTTAACTGAAGCATATACTTATTAAAAAATACAATAAACATGCTTTTATTTTGTTTTTTCCTTTATAAATAATATTTTTTTCCAATTATTCTGTTAACATTTTCTTAAAGACTCAAATAAAATTATCCGAAATACAAAGTCTTAATGTTGTATAAAAGTTTGTTGTTTAGGCCTATTGTGTTGTATATTGCATAGAGAATATCTCCTGAAAATCTGATAGCATTATTTTGTAAAATAACAAAGCTTTGGGAAAACAAGTCAGACATTTGGAAAGTCGGTCACACATTTTTTGCAGTAAAATACAAAGATAAAAAAAGGGGTTTTAAAAAATTCAGCAAAAAATTCATAATCTTCATTCTATAACTATAAAAGATAGAAAGATGAAATTGGTATTTTTGCAAATTTTATATTTATAGTTATAGTTGCTAAAGTCGTCACGAGCTGTTAAATCTGAATCTGCCGCTGTCTACTATGACTATGGTTTTTCTAGGTACACTTCATGGTGTACGCAGCCACTAAAGGTCACTTGGTTCAATACATTAGCTTTTCTGGTAGTGTTCGTTGCTGCATCCATGTACTGGCATCTGTGCAACGGTTGGGGGTATGATATTGCTATTCTAACAGCTCCTAGCTGATGCCAGGGCAGCCTTGAAGTTTTCGACCGATGTCGAGTTGACAGCGGCATTGTCCAGGTGGTTCTATGCTATTATTGTGCGTGGAAAGAAAGATTGTATATACTGCACTGTGTTGCCCTGAGGCACTTTGAACCATTTGCTGTTGTTTCGGGTGTAATTGTTTAAGGGATTGTCAGTGGTGTTGTCAGTGTTCAGTGAGCATTTTGTTCTGATCAGTCTACCCGACTTCTGCTGGGTGAGGTACGTATCTGCTGGGATGGCCGACACCAGTCCCATGACTACTTTATATAAGAATATCAGGCGGATTCCCTCTCGTCTGACTTTAAAAGGGGGGGGGGGAAATGTCAAATCTTTTTAAGAGGCAAGTGACAAAGCCAGAAGTAGTGGATTTATAGTCTTGAGCGCAATAAAACACTCCACGTTACGTTGAATTCGCTCCATCTTGTCCACGTCTTGCTTAAGGTGTGGGTCCCAGATGATCGCACCATATTCTAGTAGTGGACGGACGAGTGCGAGGTAGGCAATTCATTTGCAGGAAGTTGGACAGTGACGCAGATTTCTGCGGGGACGAAACCTAGGGTGGATTTGGCTTTTTTTTTTTTAAATTTTGTTTATATGGGGGAGACCATTTTAGGTTATTGGAGATAAGAATTCCAAGGTATGGATTATTTGCTACTTGTTGGAGGATTGTCTCGTTTAGAGACTACATATAGGTTGATGGTTTTTTCCTTGAGATGGTCAATGTGTAGCATTTGGTTTCATTAAATTTGATGCCCCATTAGTCCGCCCAATTCATAAGGCACTTCAAATCTTTTTGGAGATGGTTGTGGTCATCGTAGCCGCTTATCTCTCTGTAGACATGACAGTCATCTGCAAACAGCTTCACTTGAGATTTTACTGTGTCGAGGAGATCGTTTATGTGACACAGGAAGAGAAGGGGGCCCAGCACTGTGCCTTGTGGAACTCCTGAGTATACTATGGCTTTCCCTGATAGGACGACGTCTACCACTACTTTGAATGATTGATTTATATTATTATATTGATTAGTTAGGAGTTAGGGGTTTAGACTAAATCAAATCAGTATACCTCTTAATTCTTAGTTTTGGGCCATCTAATCTTAACCACAGTCACAGAATAATGAGAATGACTTTTTCGTTTGTTTATTTCTAGTTGTAGTCTCTAACTTTCACTGAATCACTGTAAACTCAAAAATCTGAGACTCTTATCAATCTAATTGACAAATCACACAGCTATCATATTTGATAGTGATTTAAGTAAATAAGAATCATTTCATGTTCAAATTTCTGAGAGGTTCAACAAATAAATTTCTACCTAACTCAACTGCTCCTCCACAATTCGGCAATTAGTTGCTAAGTTTGGCCTAAATTCAATAATTCTAATAACAAACTTGTTGGTAAATTTTGAAAAGATGATTACAGAAAGGCATGTAAACTGTATAAAATGTTTCTACAAAGTCGATGACAATAAAAACGCAAAATATATTGGATGAGAGTTGAATACATTATAAAATTTAATGTTAAACTATGCAAACCTTCGCTTTGCCCAAAAGCTTATCTCTGCTGGTTTTGTCCGACATTTTTGTTTCATGATCACGTGACTTGCCGGTTGGATAAAAAGTTGTCCATACTCCAACATAATCTATGTCATCTTAGTGAATCTTAGCTTTTTTTAAAAAAAATTGATTTGCATCAATCATTTAATGTTTGCCTTATTTCTTACCCAAAGCAAATATTGCAAGTTTAATAGAAAATCAATTGCCTTGCCTTTTACATAATCAATATTATTATTATAAGGATCATATCATTATTATAATGTGAATTGAGTTAAATCAAAAGTCCGATAATTCTAATCATAAAGAGAATACAAAATTCATTAACAAAAACTATTGCAGCTTAGCGGAAATTGTGTGTACACGTATTACCGAAAAGCCTCATAGTAATACACATTTTTTAAGAATATTAATTTCAAAAACACATTGTTAGCACCAACCAACTCCAATTTGTTATTTGTTGCCCTTCCATTGAATTAAACAGAATGTGGGGGGGGGGGGGGGGGGGGATAAAGTAATTAAAGCATACGTCAGTTCCTTCTGATTGTTTAATAGTCAGGGGTAACAATTTAAATGAGCAATGAGTCAAAAAAAGAAGTTTAAATTATAAGCCTTCTTGAAACATATGTTATGCAATATGCTGATTTTTACCTGCATCCAAACGTTCCTACAAAAAGGACAAGCCAGATGGGTAGGGCGTGTTGCGCGAATACCAAACAGCAGACAACCCAAACTAATGTTCGGTTAACTCTCCATGGGAAACGCTCAGCGGGTGGGCAAAAAAAAAAAAAAAAAAAAAAAGCTTCCAGGGCTTTCTGAAAGTTTCACTCAAATCCATGTACATCGATCTTGATTCGTGAGGAAACACTTGCAATGGATCGTATAAGCTGGCGTGGCAGACTCACTGTTGGAGCACAATCCTCATAGAATTGAATAAGCGCACCACTCATGCCCGAAGAAAGCGATGGGTAAGGAAAAGCAGAATCGACTCAAGTCCAACTAGGTGCTTTCCAGGCACAAATAGGACTGACAGGCCACCTGCTTATCACCGTAGATTATAGCCTTGGCCACCTTCGCATGGGAAGGACGAACAATAACAGAAAAATAAGTATCTTTTCATAGACTCGGAATTTTAAAAATGTGTCGATACCGGTAATGCGACAATGGGAGTTTATGCTATGCCCATCTAATTCTTATGTTTGATTAATTTGATATTACTCTTTAATAACTAGTATATGGACTCAGTGGTTTTCCACACACACAAAAGGGGGGAGGGGGACGCCCCGGGCCGCCAAATCGTAAACAATGAATAAAAATCATGATAACATTAACAATTAATGCATTGATTGTGGGCCCTTAATATCTAGAAGAAGAAAAAGAATTACCCAATTATTGTGTCTCGCTTACTGTCCCTACTTCGTACAACTTGTATTTCATGCCATTTTCACACATTCTGTAATGTGTCCAGGCGAACGTGGCGTTGGGGTGGGGGGTGGGGGTGGGAGGGAAGCGGCGCACTTAGATTTTTGACACCCTTGGGCTAGTACCGGGGCGCCTCGTCAACGCCCCCCCCCCCCTTTTTTTTTTAACCCTGGCCATAATATAAAAAGTTAGGGTGCTATGAACTATTTAGTAACTATTAAATATAAATTATTTGTATGCACACAACCAGGTGAAGGGACACGTCGCAGCATTTCTCTTTTGATCCGTCAACTAAATGTAGATTGATGCAAAATAAATTCATTTTGTCCAAATTTGAGCCCCATCCCAAGACCCCTGCCCCACTTTGGTTTGGCTCGGGAGCATTCGGCGTCTTTGATTTCTTTCTCTCCCCGCCCCCCCCCCCCACCATAAAAACACCCATCAAAGCGACTTAGTGGCATTTTTCTTTAAGCAATAACAACAGTATAAAACTCAAACCTTTGGGACCGAGGAAAATGTGGCACTATTCGCAGGTTCCCTTGTTGTTTAAAAAATTTTCCAATTTCTTGGCGAGTTACGCCCCATAT
>CAXITT010000469.1:297798-363509 GCA_964033795.1 Lymnaea stagnalis | reverse complement strand
TCATGACGATACAGTTAGTATTTTTCTTTTCTTCCAAAAATAAACAATACCTTTTTTTAAAAAAATCTTAAAACCATTTTAGCCGCCCTAAAGGGCCCCCAAGTTCCTTCCCCCCCCCCCCCCCTTTTTTTAGGTTCGCCACAGCACCGAAACACTTGACACCAACCGGCGGTGCTCGTCAAAAGCCTTCATTTGCTGTAGGCCTATCATTCGCATCTCAGGTGGAAAATGTAAGATTTAATTTGTCATTTGTATTTGAACACCTGAAAAAAAAAAAGTATTCAATGACTGAACTTCAATGCTACTGATAATTGATGCTAGAAACTCCACTGAGGAATAACACCACGACCACATTGGTGCGAATCAGCGTTATGTAGAATGCAGGTTACGTTGCATACCAATGAGGTCTATCTAAACTTCTTCTTTTCTATATTAAGCGCCCACGATCAATGTAGGTACTGATCATTCTGGCTCCTATGTATGTAGAGCGGATTTGAAATGTTTCTGTGCCCGGTATCGAAGAGGGTATTTCATTGGTTGCAAGGGCTACTCAGCGAGGATATAGCGAACCGGGTTTCGGCAGGCCTGAGGCAATCGACGCAAATGTGGCAAGTGTTGAACAAGAATTGCCCAACAGGTCCAAAAGTGTTTATAGCTGATTTAGCTCAATAACGAGGCACAGAAATGAAGCGATGAATTTTTCAAATAGTTTTCTTGAACCATTGTTTGTGACACTAAATAAAAAATTAAATACGATTATCACCTTTGCTTTCGTTTAAATGGTTACCTGAAATTTGAAAGAAACTATGACATATCTGTTCGACCGAAATTCCGTTCGATCAAACTTCTATTAGTTTTGTTGTTGTTGTTTTTTTTTTTTTTTGGTATATCATATTTCTTTCAAACACATTTCCGGATATGCGTTTACATACGTGAAAAGGCAGAAATTATTATCAACATTTGTGGGGAACATGGATGGGTAAGACACACGTTTTTTTTTTTTTTTGGTATATCATATTTCATACAAACACATTTCCGGATATGCGTTTACATACGTGAAAAGGCAGAAATTATTATCAAAAATTGTAGGGAACATGGATGGGTCAGACACACGTAGAAAAATATAGAGTTTAGAAACGGGATCATACCAGGATTATGATACAACCGGGATAGGGATCACAACGAGGAACGGGATACCGATGGGTTCGGGAACCCACCGGGATCAGGAACCGACCGTTATCGTGATCCCACCGGTATCGGGATCCCTCCGGGATCGGGATCACACCGGGAAAGGGGATCCCGACAGAATCGGGAACCCACAAGGATCGGGATACCATAAGGATCGAAATCCTACCAGGTTCGTGATCCAACCGGGATTAGGATCTCACCGGGATCGGGATACCAACGGGATCGATAACCCACAGGGGTTGGAATATCGACTGGATCGGGAACACACAGGTATCGTGATCCGACCGGTATCGGGATCCACCCGGGAGCGGAATTCAAACGGGGTCGGGATCCCTCTGGATAACGGGATGTCATCGGAAAACGGGATCCCATCGGGAAACGGGATCCGATTGGAATCCCTCTGGGATCGGGAAAGGTTTACAAAAGTTATTTTAAATGTGTTTTGATAGGTTCTATATGAATTGATGGATTCAAACCGATTTTAATGGGACAACTTTTAAATTTTAATCTTATAATTTATTTGACTGATTTTTATAGGGCCCCCATCTCAGGAAAAAAATGTATCAGTAGAATTATGGAATGGCCCCCCCGCCGGGACCCCTCTTTTAACTTAAATGTACTATAGTTATGGTAGTGCATACAGTTATATATTTGTTTACATATTGTTTTAAAAATAATTACGTAGAAACATGATTTTCACACGTTTCGAGGAGGATATTCAATTCAATCTAGAATGTTCCAGAAAGTTCCATGTTTGTTCTACGGGGCTATTCAATCGGTTCTAAAAGCTTATTGAAATGTTGGTTTAGTTCTATTCATAACTTAAAACGTTCATGGGGATTTTCTCTTAACAGACCCTTCATAATCCTACCGGGAACTAAATCCTACTGGGAACATGAACCCACCGAGGAGCAGGGACCTACAGGGGAACGAGAACCAACAGTAAACTGGAACCCACCGGTAACGCAATCCCATTGGTTGACGGGATCAAACCGGTATCGGGATCATATGCATATCGGAAAACGGGATCCCACAGAGAACGGGATCGGGATCCCACCTGAAAAAGGGATTCCACCAGGAACGAGCCCCTTAATCGGGAAACTGGATCCCACCGTGAAACTAGATCCCACCGGGAATCGGGATTCCGCCGATATCGAGAAACCACCGGGATCGGGATCCTACCGGGATCGGTATCCCACCGGGAATCAGGATCACATCAGATTGGGACAACACTGGGATCGAGATCCCAACGGAAAACGAGATCCACTGGTGTCAGGAACCCACCGAGATCGGGAAAACTTTCGGGATCGGAATTTCCATCAGGATAGAGATTCCACTGGGATCGGGATCACACCTGGAAACGGGATCACACAGAGATTGGGATCCCATTGGAATCGGGATCTCACCGGGAAATGGGATTGCGAGCCCACAAGAATCGGGATCCCACCGTGATCATGATCCAACCGGGATCGGGATTCACCCGGATAGGGATCCAACAGGGATCGGGATCAAACCGGGTTGGGTTCCCTCCGGGAAACAGGAACCATCGGAAAACGGGATCCCATCGGGAAAGGGGATGCGTTTTGGATCCCGCTAGGATCGGGATCCCACCACGAACGAAAGTTTTACAAAGTTATTATAAAAGAGTTTTTATAGGGGACACATTTAATTCTTTGATTTTTTAACTATAGCGTTTACATGGCCCTTAATTTTAATTATAAGGCTGTAGAAGTATTTGTTTTTTCCGAATGCAAACCCGGGCAAAGCCTGATGTATTGGCTAGTATGCATATAATAATGGTAGTATGGTCACAATTGTTTAAATAATAAAATCCTTAACATTTAGAAAATTTAAAATGTATATACATATTATATTTTTTTACTACCGTTTTATTATATAGTAATATTTAAGAACAAAATTGCGACCAAAAAACCCCACCTCACGGTACATTATATTGATATTGTAACTGTAACCATTGACATCTGTATAAATCTGACTAAATTGCATATTTAAATTTTGTTCTCATTTATATTTTAATGATCATACATCTTGATTACTATTCGTTCACGCAAGTTAAGCTTAAATGTTAAAAAATGCGTTTAAAAAAAACAACCAAAAAAAAAACAAGTCTATAATGAAGGTCTCTGCGTATCCACTATACTTTCGTTCGCAGACGATGTGGCGGAAGTTAGGGTAAGATCTGCGTGCGCATCATCATCAGTGAGTAGAGAATCCATTTCACAGCTGTAAAAATCAACAACCTTTGTGACTTCATTGTTTACAAAATACAAGTAAATTATGTTCAGATTGGTTTTTGTTGATTTTATAGTTAGATAACTGTTGTTTATTGGCAAATACTTTTTTTGCTGAGATTTGGTACGAAAATACGGTTAGAATCATCTAAAATGTTACCTCTACTCAAAACAAAAAACTTAACAATCTTAATTTTCTGATTCTTAAGTTAGTTAGGACTTGCAATATCAGAGGTTACAATTTTACTAATTTACACTGTCTTTCCGTGATTCTATATTTATTATGAATATGTACTTTAGCAATTTAAAGAAATACCTATGGTTGTGTTTTACTTCTGAATATCTACTTCCATTGCTAGTAGTCTTAAGTAGTATTTGGACCTTTTACTTCTACAAAAATTAAGTCTAAGTACTAAAAAAGTGGGAAGGCTAATTAAATTTAAGTTGTCAGTTGTCATGTAAAGTAATATTCTGAAGGTGGACTGAGATATCAGAAAATATCCCGGTGGGGGTGGGCTACCGGGGATGATGATATTTAGGCTGTCTGAGCCGCCTCTCATATTATTATTAGTAATATTAAAATTAGGTACCCTGAACAAAATTTTCAAAAAGAAGTTACAGCAGTGATGACAGCAGCCTTAAAGTTTAAGCCTAGTTATTTAGATAGGCTTGGACAAGAAAAAAAATGTGGTCAATTCTTGAGAGAGAGCTGACACTGCTTAATATACATGAAGGAAATGTAGTCAGCATACCCAAATAGTCACTGTTTTGAAACTAATAAAATTGTTGGGGGAGGGGGGATTTATTTGCCTATTCTTGTAGTTGTAGATATGATAATTGGATGCTTTAAAAAGTGTTTTTCATGAAAATTGTAACTGGTGGAGATTATAACAGAAATGAGAAAATAGTAGACTTAGCTTAAGTCTTAAGTCAACTTGGTATATATTTCCAAAGAAATTCATGATAAAAAAATTGGAAAACACAGTACTGTTATGAATCCAAACCTCTTTAAAATGATATTTCACAAAATCTATTCATAAAAGAAATGACAGCAAATCACATTTTTTCCCAGTGCTTATGCAATGTTTTTTTACATTTTTAAGTGGACAAAAAGTTGATTTGTCACTAGCAGAAAAATGATTTATCCAAGTACCTATTCCCCTATTTATATATCTATTAAAGGCTGATGATATATTCATTGTTTTTGTTTATTAAGAGTATATTCATTATTGAAATCTTAGGTGTTTAGGCTATTATTATTGGTGTATAGGCCCCCATTATTTTGTTATGACATTTGACTTAAATTAGTCATGATTCAATTATAAAATTAAAGTGTGATTTAGACAAAGCAATTAATAAGGCCTTCTTTTTATGAATTAAGTATTTACTGACTTAATAGAGTAGTCTCTATTAGATCCTAGAATTGGAACTAAGATTAATATTATTCAACAATGTATGATTATCAACTCAAGTTATTCTTTTCTTTAACTTTTTAAACCTGAGGCTTGACCTGAGGAGATAAAATATTTGAAAAAAATTTGAGTAATGTCAGAGATCAAAATAGTAAAATACCAATGATGAAAGCAACATATTCAGCCTTTTCCTTCTAACAATTAAATTTAATACTTGAAAGTTAAATTAAAGAAACTTAGCTAAATATTGGGCTAAATTATTGATTTTCCCATATTAGGACATATGCCTGTAATGCTCAATGTTATTAGGCCTATGGGGTCATCCATAAATAACATCACACATTTAGGTGCAAAAAAGGGTTTCACAATTTTTGTGATGATGTGTTATGAAGGTGTCAAAATTTTGTGACAAATTTGTGTCATTTTAGCCTGAGCTGCAGACAAAACACTGCTTTGTATAAAGCTAAATTCTATAAGTTTGTTTCAGTTCAGCTTTGGTGACTTTAACTCTAATATAATGAATAATATTGTTTACTGATAGCAGTGATGACTATTGCTTTGTTTTAAAGAGAGGGAGAGAGTAATTCAAACAAAATGTCAGGTGTACTTGTAATGACGATACATTACATTGACATATAAAAAGTAGATACTTCGATGAAAGAAGGGAGACTACTATTTTTTTTGTATCGGAAATGGGCGTCGGCGCCGAAAAATCCGAGTTTTTAATTTTCCGATGTGTGTGTCTATTTATTATTAAATTAGTTCTTTCCACATATATTTGAGTTCCGTTTCCGGCCTTATAATTTGGAAGACATCTTGGCCTACATTTCTAGCCAGCTATTTTGCTTTTTTCAATCGACCTTTATTTTGAAAATCTTTGGTATATATAAGGCATCTTCGCATACAAAATTTTTTGTGAAATAATAAGATAAGGTCCTTTTTGATTAAATCTGTATGAGCATTAGATATTGATCTATATCTGTGCCAAGTTTCATTGATGTAGGTCGTGTCTCACGTTTGTTACACTTGTCACAGTGACCCATATCACCATAAGGTGGCTCAGCCTAATTTCGACATGGCGTGGGCCACGCCCCCTTTTTAATGGCGGAAGTTGCCGATACTTAGGAAATATTTAATTATTACCACTATATACATCAAAATATTTTATATTTTGTGTTTCAGAATGCATTTTGAAGACATTTAAACTGGAAATGTTTTAATTTGAGCTTTAAAAACCCTGCAGAGTCCATAATATAAATGATCAGAATTTTCCGTGTGCAACACGTTGTCATTGGCAACCATTCACAGCCACTTGCATAACGGCTACGTTGTAGTACTATCTCAGAGTTTCATTCATAAGAGTTTGCCGTGTGCAAAAGCTATTAAACCATTGGTCAGGGAAAGCTTTTATTAATTATTCATGTGCCAAAGTTGAAAGTTTAAAATAAGTCGACCCTAAACAGTATTTTAGTGATAAGGGAATGCATTGCCTTATATAAACTATATAGTCATTGCGCATGACGCGATCAGTGGAATGAGGTCACAGAATGTGGAGATGCAGTCTATGTTAAAAAATGACAAACCAAGTCGTACTTTAAAAATTCATAACTTTAAAACTACAACAGCTAAAAATATGATTTTGGTGTTATAATTATGTTTAAAATTAGCTCTATTCAACTGTGCCATTGGTTTATTTTTAAAAAATGTTTACATTTTTGACCAAAGTATCTATAAAAAGGTTGTCTGAAAATGTTATTCAAACATGTTTTATGATTAAGGTCTGGAATTTCTTTTTCTTAATTACTTAGTCACTTATTTTTTAATCAAATTTTGAAAGGGTATGCCAGAGATTCTGAAAACTAATGGAATTTTTAATGATTTTAGCTAACTTATGTAATGAGAATCAAAAGTCTTGCTTGTATTTAATACAGCTCATTATACCTTTATGAGAAAAACAATATAATAACTTCAATTTTCAGTTCTATGAACATTATGTAAATCTTAATACCGGTATTTCCTGTTCTTCATATTATTTTAAACAGCTTTTTAACAAAATTAATTGGCTTTTATTACATTGATTTAAATTAAGATAAAAGTAATTATTTTGTGTTAATGCTAGAGCTAGACAAATGCTATAAATTATGTTAGCTATAATTACAAAATATCTAACAAATGCCAAATGATTTATGGATGAAATTTTTATTTATAAAATTAAAAAACAAAACCACTTTAACTTTGTTAAAAATCTTAATTTGAACTTTCTTTAATAATTATTTCTCTGTGATTGTCTGATAAATATAAAAATATTTTATTGAAAAGATTTAGATTTAGGCATAAAACTAATTAATTGTTTTTAATGCCAAGTTGTGTAAAAAATGTAGTAAAGCCTAGAAGCTTGTTTTATTTGGCTACAGCAGTGGGTCTGGCAATGACATATCCAAATTTGACTTTATTTAGTTTCAGTCTAAGTAAAAGCTGAACATAAAAGTATAATTTTATCACATGCAATATACGAATTCATTGTTAGCAGGGTAAAGGTGGGTACGATGGGTGATCATCCCACAGGCGCCAAGGAGACAAAATTTGTTAAAATCAAACAAAAATGTTTTCTGAACTCTTCCCATAATTTTCCAGAGGGTGATAATTGCCTATTTTCACCCAACCTAAAAATGTCTAGCTGCCGGCCCTGATTGTTGTTCATACTAAGCTAAATATTTAGTCAGACTGTAGTGACATATTAAACACTGCTTCATTGCAGTCACTCAAGATGATAAGTCCTTGTTTAACATGAGTGTTGTATTTTAATTTCTCATCAGAATGAAAAATGCTTTCAATTACTTTCTGGTGCTTAAGATAGTAATTTCTACTTTGTGCTTAATGAGGTTGTCAGTGTAAAACCTGTCAATCTCTTCATATAAAAACTAGTTTGCTAATTAATTTCAATATGGAAGATAAATTTACTATGCACAACAAATATCCCTACTCAAAGAAAAGCAATCATATTTATTCATAACATAATATTAAAAACATTTGAAATATGAACAGAAATTTTAAAGAAATATACACTATAAATATAATTTAAAATTTAAATATCTCTTAGCATCAACTGTGGTTTTATTATATTTTTTAACAAGTAACCATTAATAAATTTAATAATTTAAACTTTGCATCTAGTTAACATCCCTTAAATCCCTTTGCTGTTTAAAAATAGGTTATTAAAGACATACATTAAAAACTTGGTGATGGAAGAAGTTAATGACATTGTTTTCAGGCGCCCTAAATATAAATAATAATAATATGACAACTGCTAGTTATTCAGTTAACTTTGTTTAAAGCTAGATTGAACTTTTGGCTAACAGACCTTATTGAAAAAGTTATGCAAAATTTTCTCTATGCAGACTACATCTGGCATGTGCTGGGTGTGTGTGGTAGCATATGGATGCTCTATGTGAAGAGCCGGCGGGGGGTAGTAAACGCAGGCGCGGTGCAGGGGTCAATTCTAACACTACAAAGTAAGTACAAAAACAGCTTACCTAAATAAGTTGTTCCAGAGAATAATGCAAATTTGTTATACTTACAGTACTCTGTTTATTATTCACGCTTTGTTTGTACATAATGCTGGTGGTACCATTTTATTGGTAAATATCATGTCTTTGAAAATGTATTGCCAAAAATAATGAAACTATGTACCGGTAGTTCTTAAAAGCACAGAGAATTTGGCTTTCATTTATGCACTTTTTCCTCAAGAATGTATGATGTCACATCACTAAAAATATAAAATAACATTAGAAAGTAATTTATTACTTAGTTATATAATTTGTACTCATCCTTATTGTGCAACTGGACATAATGGTCATACGTTTTCCAATTTTTGTTTAGATCAGCAGCAACTGATTCAGCACCTGCTAATAAGCCTCGTAGAGGTAGAAAATCTAAGTCTAAGAAAGAGAAGGCCTCACCTGCATTGTCAGCAGATCTACCACATCAAGGATCTTCAAAATCATCCAAGTTTGAACTTGGTGTACCAAAAGAGGATCTCACAGTAGCAGCTGATGTGATTTGCAGTGAAACTGTAACATTGGGGAAAGGAAAGGGAAAATCAAAAGGAAAACAACGATCTTTAAGGCCTAGGAAGTCAAACACCTCCCTAGCTGAGGCTGATTTGGAGGCTGCAGCCTTTAGGTACATTACAGAGTCATTTGATGAGCCTGTGAGGGACGTATTTGTAAGGAATAAAGGAAAAGGTAAAAAACGAAAAGTTCCAGAAGTAATTCATCTGTCACCTAAATCTGATTTACCAGAGGAAGTTGAAGAAGAGTCAGGTAAGTGTTTTGAGGAATTTAAATTCAATTTTTCATTTTATTTTAGAAAATCACTTGACAAAAAGTATGGCTATAAGTTAGTCTTAAACTACTACTACTTACGTCTTGTGTATGCATTTGAAGCTCCTGATTCTGTTTGTATTCTTGTGTTTTTTAAATCTAATTTGACCCATTGTGTCTGGAGAGAGTGAGAGATTAAGGGTTTGATTTTATCCACTCTCAAAGTTATCTGCACTCTTATTTCTTTGGGGGTTGAAGTCTCTTACACATCCATCTATCCCCGTGGCTCTGCAGCCCATGTAGGCTTTTGCCTGCCTCACCACCTCTTTCCACCCAAACTTAAAAATGTTTTTCTTTTCCACGCTTGGATTCCCAGTTGCTGTATATCATTTTCCACATCATCCATCCATCTAAGTCTAGGTCTGCCTTTGAGTTGTTTTCCTGTGGGGTTTTGGTGATGTGCACTCTTCTGTCATTTGGCATTCATTCTAAGTGTCCTGCCCATTGTAGCCTACCCTTTATTTCTGTTACTAGCGTGGGATCCATATTCATCCTATGTTGGTAAATATGTTTTCCGGAGAATGTTTCTCTCCCTTGTGTTAAATAGGTTTTCTGCCAATTTAGTTAGGGTCTATGTCTCACTTGCGTATGTTACAGTTGGTCTGATCACAGTTTTATAAATAGGTTTCTTTGTTTTTCTTGTAATGTTTTTACTTATGAATATTTTCTGACTACTGAAGTATGCCCTGTTTCCGGCTGATTTTCTTTCTTTTAATTCCGTTAGTAATTTGTTTCTTTCATTTAGTAAAGATCCCAGGCATTTACATTTTTAAAAGTCTGGTTTCTAATTTTAAAGGCTTCATCTGTCTGTTTTTCTCTTATCATGTATTTTTTTTTTTTGTTAACTTCCAGCCCTGCTTGTAAAGATGTGTCTTCTAATTCAATAAAGGATTTTGATATGTCTTTAATACTTTTCCCTAACAGTGCTATGTAATCAGCATATGCAAGATACTGAAAGGGTCGATTGTAGAGAGTGCCCATTGGTTGTGTGTCTTGGAAAGTATCCTGTTATTGTTCCTCGGTTGTCAATATGTATGCTTCTTGTAACTCTCTCTAATGTTAGGTTAAATAGCATACAAGACAGTGAGTCTCCTTGTCTTAAGCCTAATCAAATCTGAAATTCCCTTGAATATTCTCCCTGAACCTTGATTTTGCTTTTTGAGTTGTTTAATGTTACATGTATCAGTCTTGTCAGTTTGTTGGGTATGCCAAACTCCTGCAGAGTCTCATATAAATATTTCCTTTTGATGCTATTATAGGCCATTTTATAGTCTACATAGAGTTGGTGCAATGAGATATTAGATTCATAGCATTTCTCTAATAGGCATCTGATAGTGAAAATCTGCTCAGTCTTTTTATCTGCTTTGTCAGAATCCGCATTGGTGGTCACATAGTATTTGTTCAGTGCACGGTTGTAGCCCTTTCGCAGTTAGTTTTGTCAGTATTTTGTATGCTAAATTTCATAGGGAAATTCCTCTGTAGTTTTTGCTTTGAAGTTTGGAACTTTTTTGTGTATCAGGGTTATTAGTGCTTTTTCCCATTCTGCTGGAATTTTCTCCTATGCCAGATTTTATTTATAAGTGAGTGTGTAGATCTCTTCCTCCATATTTGATAACATTTACTGTAACGGTTTCTCCAGTGGCTTTGTGGCTTTTCATGTAATTGATTACTCCTGTAGTTGGGGAGCTTATAAATGGTCTGGTCCTCCATGTTGTCGTTGATAATCTTTATCTTGTCTAATCTTGTCTATTGTCTGCATTTAGTATGTCCTAAAAATATTCAGCCAAGTACTAACAATTTTCCATAATTATATATCCATCCTGGCTCTCATCCGTTTGCAGTCTGGCTTGGTATCCATCATTTTCATCTTTTATCTTCATGAACATTACTTTGATGTTTCTCTCTCTTGATAAGTCTTCTACTTCTTTTTTAGCTTGGCTTATTCCCATTCCCTTTTTTTCTTCCTACAAATTTTTTTGGCATTAATTCTGGCTCCCTTGTATGTTTGTCTTGTCTTTCTGATTTCCCTTTGTATTATGGTCATTCGTGCTTTGCTCCTTTCTTCAACAGTCTCTCTGCTTCGATTATCAAACCAGCCTACTCTATCTCTAGTTTGCTGGAATCCTACTATTTGTTCTGCTGATCTTTTCACAGCATTTTTCATACAGGGTTTAATACTCCCCAAGATTAGCCGTTGGGCTTACTCCATTCCACCCCACTATTTGTCAATATCCCTGACACAAACTATTGTGCCATGATGCCACCTTAAACAAAAATAACAACCAAAAAATGCTGTCTTAATCACATCTCTATATTTATTTTAGTGAGTAATTTAAAGCAATGTCAAAATCGCCTATCATTTTAATTTAATGCAATTTACAGCATCAACATTTAAAGGGAAAGGAAAGCGCAAGAAAAAAAACGAGAAAGGGGCTAAGAAAGAGAAACTCTCTAAAACCTCTCTGGTTCAAGAACAGGACACTCCCTACAGTGATTTGGAAGACTTTGTCGAAGAGTTTGAAGATCTTATATTACCACAACCAACAGCTCCCAAAAAACGCTGCCTCCGATCATCTTCTAACGAAGAGAAAGAGGCTGGTTCATATTGCATTGTGCCTGGTCCATCGTCAAACAAATTAACACCACCTTTACAGAAGAAATCTGAAACTTCTGGGTCTTGCACCAAAAAGGGCGAGGCTAGTAAGTCCAAGAAATCAGTGAAGGCCTCAAAATCAGTCAACAAACCACCAAAAGAAGAAAAGTCTCTGCCCAAAGGAAAGACTAGAGGCAGAAAGACGGGATCTTGTGCTAGTAATAGGTACTTAATTTTTCTTTATCTCAGGAATCAGCATCTAAGAAAAAATTAATAACAAAGTTTTTTGTTTGGGCCAGCTCTGTATTTTAACAGGAAAAGTCATAATAAAATATTGTCATTACATGGTAAATTGTATAAAAGAAATTGTGAGCTAAAAAAAAAAAAAAAAAAAAAAAAAGAACTAAAAAATAAATAAAAAAGTTTTTTGTTTTGGCCAGCTCTGTATTTTAAAAGGAAAAATCATAATAAAATATTGTCATTACATGGTAAATTGTATAAAAGAAATTGTGAGCTAAAAAAAAAAAAAAAAAACTGTAGAAGAGCTTATGATTGAAATTGGTGAAATTAACTTATCTGTAATCTGTGATAATTTCATCATAACAAATCATCATAAAAGTCTAACATTTAAAAAAAAAAATCAATTGTAGATTAATATTTTTAAAGAGTTATCATCTGAAACAAGAAAATCAATAAAATTAACATAAATTAGCCTGGCTTTAGCTCTGTCAGCCTCTGTAAATTTTCTATGGTGAACAGGAATTTCCAATGTGAATGCCATTATTACTGGTTTGTTTTTAGTGTGCACTGTGTTTTAACACAATATATAAATACTTAAAGAATACTTTTTATTCAAACCATCTTGTGATTTTTATGAAGTGTGAATGGTTTACTACACATCAGCCTTGTAGGAGCTAAGAGAAAGAAAAGGAGTTCTAGACTCAGAAATTGTTTTGGAAACCCTGAAAAGTCTGATCCGTTTGTGTGATAATTCTAATGCCTAACAATGAATGAGAGTGTTATTATTTCTTCTTTAAAAGATTGTTTAAATTGCTGACCAATTATTTTCACCAGTGGGCGTCAATCGTCTACAGTCAGTAGAGGAACAGGGAGGGCTGGTGCCAGCCGTGGGTCCAGTGTAGGGGCCAGGGAGAGAGCAGATTTAAGCAAAAGTAGTATTCCAACAACTACCACAAACCTATCAGCCATGTCTTCATCAAGTCATCAACAAGACAGCGCTGGCAGTGGTGGAACCAGGCCAAGGGAGGGTGGAGGGGCAGGTGGTAATGCTCAGCCAGAAGGTCAAGGTAAGTTTTTGATACATTTAACAATAAAACTGATGTTTGGACTGGAGCTCCAGAATGTTAGCCACATTTTTAGGGTTTGATTTTGTCTACAAACTAGGGTGCTGGTAGTGTTTAAAATACTTAATATTACATTTATACTGAATTAACCAGACACAGTATCAGGAATGCCCCTTGGAGCTGTGGGAGGAGCTGGTCCAGATACTGAAAGTGATGAGTCGGATATGAATAGACTTCAGGGTAAATTAATTAGTTTTATTTTAACTTAAGGGTATTTTTGCTCAGTTACTTTGTTTTACAATTTTATGTAACTTTTTTTTTTCCTGTCTTTTCTTTTCAACCCTAAACACATCATGTTTAATTATTTATTTTTTTCACATGGCTTGAACGTCCCTTGGGATTAAATTTTTAACAAGTTTTAACTAATATTATTAGTTCTTTTTAATGTATTTCTTTATCAAATAGAATTGAAAGATTAGCATTTGAAGAAATTGCTCCAACATCATGCCATAAATAAAGTATAAATTCAAGGCTATAAGTAGCTAATAATTTTATTTTTGACAATTACAAACATGAACATCACTGGATAATAGTGTAGCAGTCATCATTTGCTGCATTATGACTCTTGTTTTCTTTTTAAAGTTCAGAAACTGATACAAAAAAAAAACTAAAAATAATCTTGACATTATCTGTTTCATGTCCCTTAATATATTTTTCAGCTTTACTGGAAGCGCGAGGTCTGCCATCTCATCTGTTTGGTGCACTGGGACCACGCATGCATCAGCTTCTACACCGCACAATGAGTGGTGGCACATGTAATAATATAGTCAATAACTCTTCAAATCTAATAATTTGAATGATGTATTAAAATATATCTCATTTATGGAAAAAAGGCCTTATAAAGTTGATACAAAAAATGTTTTTAAAATCCAGCAGTAAATAACATATAAGTAATTCAATAATTATGTTGGGACATAGTATTGTTATGAACTAGAAGTACTTTTCAGTTTTTAATTAAAATTAAATTTCAATGTTACAAATTTACTAAATATTTCCTCACATAGTGACCAAAGTGCAGCACTTGCTTCAAGGTCTTCAAGCCACTGGGGATGAAGCCCAACAGTTGTCAGCTGTTATGGAGATGTGTCAGGTAGACAATTCAAATGTTATGCAAATCGCACATTAATAAAATTTCTTCCTTGAAAGACTAGCTATGGAGGTAGGTCGTAGCATGTTTACTTTAGGGCTAATGTTTTTACATATATTTTCCCAGATACTAGTAATGGGGAATGAAGATAGCCTTGTGGGGTTCCCTATCAAGCAAGTGGTGCCAGCATTGATCCAGCTGCTTCAGATGGAGCACAACTTTGAGATGATGATCCACGCCAGCCGGGCTCTCACATACATGATGGAAGCTCTGCCAAGATCTTCAGCCTCTGTAGTGGAAGGTGTTGCAGTATTTTTGGAAAAGGTGACACATCAGAATGATCTTAGCAAAAATCATTTTATAAATTTAAAAAATTTTATTTCATTTCTTTACCAAATAATAGATGCAATGCAGCAGCTGTATAAGTTTTTTTTACATATGGCAAACTGCTTAAAGTGCATCTTACAAATGTACCAGAATGAATGATTTGTAAAATTTTAATTCACAGCTGCAAGTCATCAATTGTATTGATGTTGCAGAGCAGTCCCTTTCTGCTCTTGAGACATTGTCTAAGCGACATGGGAAAGCTATCCTTCAAGCTGTAAGTATTATTTTCTTAGGAACATATGGAAAAAAATACTTGTTTTTGGGACCATCACTCATTACAGATTTCATGCTTAAATAATTGACCTACAAGTGTTGGGTTTCATTTTAAATAACATTAATTTCTAAGTCTATATTTAAATTAAAAGTTAATTTTACAATACATTCTGTAATTTTTAAATGATCATTTCCCTCTTCATCAACAGGGTGGAATTTCTGCATGTCTTATGTTCCTGGACTTCTTCAGCATTATTGCCCAACGCAGGGCTCTAAATATCTCGGCAAACTGTGTCCAGTCCATGTCAGCTGATGAGTTTCACTACATAAGAGACTCTTTATCTCTTCTAAGTGCCAGGCTAAATCACTCTGTAAGTTTTTGTTTTGGTAAACTGTTTTGTTCTTAGAATTTGAGTTTCCTTGTTAAAATTGACTGGTTCATTAAAACAAAATCATAAAATGATTGGATTTCATTCTTAAAATGTTTGAAATTTCAGGATAGCAAATCAGTGGAAAGTGTGTGCCTGTGCTTTGCAAGACTTGTTGACAACTTCCAGAATGACCAACGGCTACTTAAAGAGATTGCAGTCCACGACTTGTTGACTAACATACAGCAGCTGGTAAAAATCTTAGCATTTTCTTTAAAATATAGGCATTTATGAATATAAAAATTAAATTCCAATATATGTAACATTGTAAGTTATGATCTTGAATAATGGATAACAAAATTTACATAGCTTTATTAAACATTATATTTTCATCTTTTTAAAGTTTTTTTTTCTTCTTTTCTTATGCATAGTCAATTTAATTAATCACTTATGCAAGTCCCACAATAGCAATGTTGTAGAAATATATTTTTTTAAAAAGTGTTTCACATTTATAATTTATTATTGATTAAAATAAACATTTAAAGAATTTTAATATTGAACTTTTTGATTATTTTAAAAACAAATTTGAAAACCAAACTAATCAGCATCTGCGTTAATTTTACCCAAAAAAATTTGATTTAATTCCCCAGTTGATGATGAGTCCACCTGTTATCAGCACCAGTGTATTTATCACAGTGGTTAGAATGTTGGTGGTAATGTGTGCCAATTGCCCAGATTTGGCAGTAATCCTGCTTAAACAAAGTAAGCCTCCCCTAGTTTTTTATTATGATTTTGTTGAAATATGTTACATGATCATGTAGCATTCTTGTTAGTTCATTCTGAAATAAGAGTGTAAGATGCGGTCATGATGATAAATGTAGGCAAAATAATTTTCTTACAAACCAGAGAATATGTAATTGTGCAAAGCCTAATACTTCAAGGACATGTAAGTGTGCAAAAGTCAAATACACTGATGATATAAAAATCTGATTTGAATGTGCAAAGTTGAAGTATGCATAACATCCAAAATGGAAATGTCTGCTTTGCTATTTTCAGAAATAGCAGAGACATTAAGATACCTCTTGACAGGCTCATCTGAAACTTCAGATCAGTGTTTTGAGGTAGGTAACTGACTTATTATTATTTTAATTTTTTTATTTTAGTGATGCAAGCAAACATAAGTTAGCCTCTACATTATAGCTTGACATTTTTACCCCTCATTTATCAAATTGATAGGTGTAAGGAAAATTATTCTGTATAAATAGTGCCTAAAAAAATTAGCCAAATCAAGCCAAAATATAAATTTTCATATTTCAGCTGGTATCTCGAACTCCACAAGAATTGTATGAAATTGTTAGTCTCATTGGGTAAGTTTAAAGTTTTAATTGACTCAATGTCCTTGCACAAAGAAAGCCTTAAAACCTGTTGACCTACATTTTGTTATAAGAATTTGTTGCAATCTAATGTTTATTTAATTAATGCCTTCAAAATGAAAGATAAAATATGCAGTTGAATTTTTCTTCTCAGCTGTTCTATACCTTATTTGCATGCCCACATCTTAGAGCTGGGGTCTCAAACTCACAATCATCAAATTATTTATAATCATAGATAATGCATCATAATGAATTCTTTGAAAGACTTGTGATCAATATTGCTCTTATGCGGCCCTACAGTGACGTTGAGTTTGAGAACCCTGGCTAGACAGGGACATTATAAATATGTTATATTGTCTCGTTCATATTTTTAATGGACATTTTAACATAATGTTTGGCAATATTCTGTGTTTCCACTAATTTACAAGCCTAGACAGAGATAATGGTTAACCAACCATCCCAATGCACTATTATAAACAATTTTTTAAAATATTATATAATTGTTCAAATCTATTCCCGAAATTCTTAAATGTTTCAAGATAATGGGAATTGTGTGATATATTTCAGAGAGCTTCTTCCACGCCTCCCAACAGATGGACTTTTCACTGTTAACAGCCTCCTTCGTAAAGGTGGAGCCATCAGTCTTGATGGTGCGTTTTGGCAGTGGCAAGATGACAGGGGCTTGTGGCATATGTACACCCCCATTGACAACAAAATTGTTGAGGTAAGGGATTTTAGTTTTTGCATTATTTATACTTGTAGTTAATATCATTTCCAAAAATAGTGTGTTAAATTATTTGTTTGGGATATCACTGTCCAAAACGTCATAGCAGATGGCTTAGTTTATTCTTTTAAATTAAATTGCTGATGTTTGTTAAAAGATAAGACCATTGGAAAAAATCAATCATTGTGATTTGAAAGCAGTTAACCCATGTTTCTATAATTCTGACCAGTAAGAAACGGTTTATTGGATTATTTTGTTGTTCTTACCCTAAAGGCTGCATACCAAGCTGGAGAAGAAGAGGTGAGCCTCTCAACTATGGGGAGATCTTACTTACTGGACTTCAATACCATGCAGCAAATCAACGAAGACACTGGCACTGCCAGGCCTGTTGTTCGCAAGGTTAACAGTCTTGGCGTTGGTGGACAGAACAGTGCGGCAGGAGATACACGTAAGTTAATGGATTGAAAGGTGATCCTATCATAAGCTAATGTTGTTAACAAAATAAAGTTTGAATCATAAGTGATAATTTTGACTTGGCTATGTAATTCATATTAATAGTCAAACTGTCAAACTTTATTTCTAAAACAGTTGGTCAGTCTGATCCGAATGTCGAACGCTGTGATTCAAGAGCTGAGATTTTAAAAGAGGACCAGGACTTGGCTTCCAACTTTATCCAAACATTATTTGCTGTTTTGTATGAGGTTTACAGCTCATCTGTAAGTAAATAATCAATATAAATCTATGTTGAGTGGCATCCTGGCCTTTGTAACTTTGTATTCAATAAATACTAAAAAGGGAAGCAGGTTAATTCAACATTTTTTAATAAATGGTTTTAAAATTGTAAATAATTTTAAATTAAAATTTGTTCAGCTACTTTTGTTAATCTGCTGTTGTACCTATTTTTTTGGTAGTTTTGCTCCACAAAATTGAGCTTCAGAATTTTCACTGTATTAATTTCAATCAGGCTGGTCCCAATATCCGCCACAAGTGCCTTCAGACTATTCTGAGAATGATCTACTATTCTCCTCCTGATTTGTTGAGACAAGTACTTGTTAACCAATCCGTTTCAAGGTAGGCAGACAGCAGTGAGGTTTTAAAAAATAGGCGGAGTAAAATTTTCAATAGGTGTCTGTTTATTCAGCATGCAAGAATTTTGAAGTATGATATTGCATGCAAACTTTGATGTGCGCAGCCATTGATTATCATCTCTGTAATTGTCAATTAGCCCCTAGCTTTCAACTGATAGCAATAATAATTTTGTTTTTAAATGCTTCATTGAAAAATGTTTTATTCTTTCAGTCACATTGCTTGCATGTTAGGCTCTCCTGATCTAAAAGTTGTTGTCGGAGCTTTACAAATGGCCAATATCCTGATGCAGAAATTGCCTGATGTGTACAGTGTTTATTTCAGGAGAGAAGGTATGCACATTTTCATAAAATATTTTAATATTACTAAGTAAAGTATGAAAATACAACTGATCTTTAAAAATTATGTATTTTTTGCTGGGATATAAATTTTGATCACATAGAAGAGAATCATTTGGCAAGTAGTTAGAAAATTTTTATTTTAGAAATAGTGTGCATTTATTTGGTTTAAGATACTTGGTGTCGAAGAGAAGAATGGTATGCAGCTGAGTTTCCAAATCTTTACTGTTTTCTCCACCCATACAGATTGCATTGCAGATTGCATTTTATAGTTGAAAAAAATTGACTTTTTAATATTTCTTTTTATTGAATTGGAAAGATAACTATAACACTTAAAAAATAAATGTAAGATTTATTACATAAAATAAAGTGGTATTGGATGAATGAAAATTTATGTAAACATTTATATCTTAACTAAAAAAATCAACTTTTGCTCTGTTCTTGTTTTTATTTTGTTAACGATTTATTACTTTTCCTTGCATCCTCTGGGTGCCACCTTGTATCCCCTGGGGATTAGAGCATTTCATGTTGTGAAACCCTGTTTTACAGTATCAAACTAAAAGTAAACTCTGCATTGAGGTTTCTAATATAGATAATTAAATTATGCCTGACTTTAAAACCTAGTTTTTAAGTTAATTTTAATTTTATTAATATTTTGTTCTAATAATTTCCACTATACAGGTGTAATGCACCAGATCCAAAAGCTTGCCACCCAGGAGGTGTTGCCATCATCTCCTACCAAGTCAAGCCACTCTCCAGGTTCATCACCAGTCTTAGGTTCAGTGTCAGACACTGGCTGTGCCCTCTCTCCAACAGTACCAAGGATAGAGGCACCTGAGGTTGGAGATGGTGATGATCTGTTTGCTGGTGGTGCATCCCATCACTTGGAGGAACCTTGTGCTTCATCTGCGCATACGTATGTGAACAATGAACTAGGTTTTAACTTTTAACAGTGTTCTCTTTTGCACAAGTCCATTTGTTTAGCCACATAAAGATAAAAATTGTTGTGTGCTATTCAACATTTATTTCAGTAGTTCTGACATAGCCAGAGCAAAACTGTACAATATATAAATTACATTAAGAGTTCTTTTAAAATTTTTAAAATATCTTTAGTTCTTATTAACACAGGTATGTAGTAAAATTATGTAAACTAACTCCACTTAGTATCTTGTAAGGTCAGAAATATTCAAGCTCATCTCAAATTTGTAAAAAAAATTCCAAGCCTCTTTGCATGTGCTACTAAGTTTAGAAATGAAATTCTGTTACTGCTAAAGTAATTAACAAATTGTACTTATTTTTCTTACTTCACACAAATGCCATTTTAGTTTAACTTTTCTTTATGAACTAGTTAAAAAGAAGCTTTAAACTTTAAAATGGATTATTACCCAATCTTTTAAACTTCTAGTAAATCAAATTTAGAATATTTTTTTCTGTTATTTTTGTGTACAAAGAAGATTTATGAAGTTCACTTATGGCCAGAACATAATAAAAAAAATATGACTTTTTTGTATAAATACTTAGGAAACTCAGTGATGTGTTGAAAAGGAAACGTCCACCAAGGAGGGGACCATCTAAGAAGGGTAGCAAGTCAGATGATTCTGCAACTACAGAGGCATCTCCTAAAGGTGTTGGACTTCTGCTTGGAAGAAGTTCTAACAGAGGGAAAACATCATCTGGTAATTAGTTTACTTTAAAAATAAAGGAAGTAGAAATCTAGTTAAAAATAGTGTTGACTTCGTCACATAAAAATTTTAATAAATATTTTTGTACATATGAAAGTTCATAACCATTTTAAAAAGACTTACACATTGCAATTACATTTGTTTAAGCAGACAGTTTTTCTCAACCTTGTTTGAAGCATGTACAGTAAACTAAATATTATGGTTCTAAAAAGTTAATGGGATTGATTATTTATGATTTCACATTTTTTTTCTCCTTTAGGCAAAGATGCCAGATCCAGTTCTTCTAGCTCAAAGATTCCATTCCTGACAAATCTAAACCCTCGCTCCTGGGGAAGGATGAGTACTGCAGCTGATAGACAAACTACCATGAAGGTTATACCATAACATTCCTTTTGAAATAAATCATTGAAAATATTCTTCGGCAGGCTGAAATTAAAATTTACACGCACCGCTGAAACCAACAAGCAACCCATTAGTGTTGAGTTCCATGAAATATTTGTAGTCTCTTGATCTTTCCTTCAATGCTTATTGAGATTAACATCTAGATTAACATCTCAATGTCATTTAGTTTTAACATCACAGTGTCATTTCAGGTCATGATTTTCCCCTAAATATTTGTGTGTTCACATTCAACAGGATATGCTATCTCACAAGCAGATGCCACCTCCTATGATCGTGAACAAGGAAAAGGTTAAGGCCTGGATTAAGGAACAATGTAAGTGTTCATTTAATTTGATCTGGTCATGAAAACAAAACAGCCCTAACAAAAGAGATTTGATAATAATCTTTTTTTTTAAATTTCATTTATTTTTTTATTTCATCAAATTACTATAAATATAGGACATAGAAGCCTAGGAAAGCAACAAAATCTAATTTACTATTAAAAAAAAATATTTTTCTCAAATGTTGCAGGTAAAGTTTTTATGGAGAAATATTTCTCAATTGATATTCATGGAGAGTCCCACCCAGCCCTGGACATGCTCAAACGTCTGTGTACTGCTACCAAGTGTCTTTCACTACAGGTATAAATACAGATGTTCATATATAAAACATATTTAAGGCAAGTGAAAATATGAGGAAGTGATTTGTTACGAGCCTGGCCCCCTTCTGTTTAGGTACCCCATTAACTTGACTGTGTCAGGTAAGCACACCCCAGAAGCACAACGTATGTAACGGTACACGGCCATAACCAACCTTGATTTAAGCTGACCATGACCTACTTAATCGTCAAGCACGCGAAACGAGTATGCCTATAACTGGATGCATCGCCCTTAGAGGAGTAGACCAAATGAGGAGGAGAGAGAGATAGGTGGTCAGCCGTCCGTTGCAATTGTTTAGTATTAGATTAGGGCCATTTAATTGTTATCAGAAATATTAATTCCAGGAACTTAGACTAGTGATAGTATTGTGTATGTATTATTACTGTGAGGATTTTAGATATTGTTAGTGTTAGACTTGCATTCATTTCTTTATATGTAGATTTCAGGTATCTTTGTTCACATAGTAATCCATGTAATAAAGTACATTTAAATAGTGCACTGACTGTCCGGGATTTCTATTCAGAAGTTACTTTGTGGAATTCTGTTTTAGAACCTTTGTCAACACTAAACTCACAGTAAAGTTAGGAGTGCTTGTTAGGTTTTCAAGTTAGGAGTGCTTGTTAGGTTTTCATAGGAGTTGTACTAGTGCGCGGTGTTGTGCACTTCTATTTCACCAACACTACACACCAGTTCTTTGGTGTTATTGTCTTTGTTCTTGGCAAGTTTTCTCATTAAGAATGGAAATATAAACATTTCTCCGGAATCCATCAATTCCTGTCTTAAATAGTTTTCAAAGGAAAGAACTGATTTTAGTCTTAAAAGCTTTAGATATCAAATTTAAGCCTGCCAGTAGAAATTCTGTCCTCACAGATCAAATCATTGTGCATTTTGTAAATGAAGGTTTGCTAGAGTAAGAATGTTTAAATTTAATAGCTCCAGAGATAGACAGCGATCACCCTTTTAAGATAAGAGAATTAGAGATTAGAGAGAAAGAATTAGAATTACATTCAGAGATCCAGACACAACAGTTAGAGTTAGAAAAACAGAAATGGGAAGATGAGAGGGACATGAAACTTAATCAGTTAGGATGTGATGACAGTAAGCCTAGTACTCTGGTCAATTCATCTGATTCATCATTGTCTCCTTCTATTCAGTCATTTATACGTAGTGTTCCTAAGTTCGATGAGGCAGACTTAGAAACTTATTTTAAACACTTTGAGTTGTTAGCTAGCAAATTGGCCATTAGAAATCCAAACAATATTATTAAGTATGGCATTGCACGGTGAGGTGTCACAAATCTTCTCCTCACTACCAGCTGAGTCACAAAGTGACTACAGCCTGGTAAAAGCAGCCATAATAAAACCTAATGAGCTGACTCCAGAGGCTTATCCCCGAATGTTTCGCAGTCTCAAGAAACATCCAGAGCAAACGTATGTGGAGTTTCTCTACGAAAAAGATAAAATTTTTGACAGATGGCTGATAGCTGAGAATGTTGACTCCCTTAACAAACTCAGATCACTTCTACTTTTAGAAGAGTTCATGGCTTCCATCCCAGAAGAAGTGAGATCACACCTGATGGATTTATACATCAAAGACATCCGAAGAGCAGCTGAGATGGCCGACAACCATAACCTCAACCACAGGACCAACAATCCCACTCTTCGCCAGTGCACACACCCTGTGACACTGCCAGTGACTGAACAACAGTTTGGCACATTAACAAGACATCAAGACTCACACAGTGATAGGAAACCGTCACCTCCACAACTGTTTTGCCGGTATTGTAAAAAACAAGGTCACCGAGTAGAACAGTGCCGCAGCCAGAAATACACCCAGAATAGCCAGAATGACCAGGATGTTAGGCCTGTCGGTTTCATCCAACTGATCGACGAACATCCACATCCCGTTGATCACCAGGTCGCCTTTGTTAAGGATAGCAAAAGGTCGAACCAATGTTAAGTCAATGAAAAGAAAGTCCCATTGACAAAACCGCCTCATGTCAAAGAAAGATTCACGAAATCACGCGCATGTGAAGATACCGTCATGGCACTTAAGCTTCCAGAACCAATTCTCCTCTCTCCTAGTTTGTCATCATCACCGGATTCACCTCTTGAAACACATGAGGCGTTCAATCCCTTCATCACTGAAGGATATGTATCCATTCCTGGAAAACCCTTTTAAAAAAAAGCGTTACCATATTACGAGATACTGGAGCCTCCCAGTCCCTGATATTACAAAGCACCCTTCCACCCTCCACTGATTCAGCAGTGGTTGGTGAAGTCATTCTACAAGGAGTTGGTTTAGGTCAAACCTCAGTACCTCTCCATATCATCAAAATTTCACATAGCCTAGTAAAGGGCAATGTTTTAGTCAGTGTCCTCAATCAATTACCAATAAAAGGTGTTGACTTGATACTTGGCAACGATTTAGCGGGCGCAAAAGTTTTCTCGGAGCCACTCACAAACCATCCGCCATTTTCTTCACTCCCCAAGAGTGAACATCGGGAATCATACCCATCCTTTCCAGTCACTAGAAGTATGTCTGAGAAAGCAAAGGTTGCAGTTCCTCCAGGGGATCTAAAGGATACTTCCTTTATGGAACCAATTAAGCTTACAAAATCCTCCGAACTCTACTCAGACCTCCTACAATTACCCTCGCAATCAAATCATCAAAATCTTTTAGCAGCCCAACTAAGTGATCCGGAAGTCCAAGATCTTACGAAAGAGGTCATATCTGTAGAAAACATGACTAACACTAATACTTGTTTTTATCTCAAGAACAACTTGCTATTCCGAAAATTTGTGCCACCAGACGCTTCAACCAACGAAACTTGGTGTGAAGTTCATCAGTTAGGGGTGCCTAAGATCTACAGAGATGAGGTGATGTATTTCGCTCACGACTCACCCATGTCAGGACATCTAGGAATAAAAAAGACATTAGCGAAAATTCGTGAACATTTTTACTGGCCTAACATGAAGAAAAATGTTAGTCACTATTGCAAAACTTGTGAAGTTTGTCAAAGAATAGGTAAGTCAAATCAAACCATTCCTAGGGCGCCTTTACACCCCATTCCTGCCTTTGAGGAACCATTCTCTACTGTACTCCTTGACTGTGTTGGTCCATTGCCAAGGACAAAGACCTGTAATGAATATATGCTCACCATCATGTGCGCTTCTACCAGATTTCCCGAAGCCATTCCTTTGAGAAATATACGCACAAAGAGCATCACCAAGGCTATCATTAAGCTTTTTTACCACCTTTGGCCTCCCTCAAGTAGTGCAGACAGACCAGGGAAGTAACTGTACCAGCAAACTCTTTAAGGAGGTAATGTCTCAACTTGGTATCAAACATGTCCATAGCACTGCTTAATCACCCTCAGTCACAAGGAGCTCTAGAACGCTTCCACCAATCCATCAAAACTATGATGCGTGCATATTGTATGAACAATCCCCAATGGGATGAAGGTATTCCACTGCTACTCTTTGCAGCCCGAGATGCAGTCCAAGAATCCTTGGGATTTTCTCCTTTCCAACTTATTTTTGGACATACTGTCAGGGGACCACTGAAGCTACTGAAAGAACATTGGATAAATCACGATCAATATGAAAACAACACTAACTTACCAGACTTTAAGGAAAAATTAGAGAACATATGGGAAATTGCACGTGCAAATTTAGAAGAAACCCAGTTGACGATGAAACGACAATACGATAGAAAATCTAAAGTCAGGAATTTTAATCCTGGTGATAAAGTTTTGGTATTACTACCGGTTCCAGAGAATTCTTTATCAGCCAAGTATTGTGGGACCTATGCCATTCATTCAAAACTGAGTGAGGTCAACTATGTCATCAACACCCGGATTGAAGGAAGAACCAGAGAGTGTGTCACATTAATTCAATAAAACCTTTTTATGAGAAAAGTGTTGCAGCTGGACAAGTTAAAGTTGTCCATGCAACTGTCCATTCCAATGAAGGGTTTGAAGAGACTATGCCAGACAAGTCTAACCCTTTAAAGTTGTCCCACTCCATGATATTATCCAATATAGATGACAAGTTGTCACATCTACCTGAGGGCCACAGAACTATGTTGACTAATCTTATATTTGGATCAGTGAAACTGTTTCCTGATGTTCCAGGGGAAACGAACATTTGTACCCACGACATAGTGTAGGAAATGCAGTACCTTTGAAAAACACCCTTATAGGGTGAGCCCAGAGAAGCTGGACATAATTAGAAATGAAATCCAATATATGTTGCAGAATGACATAATAGAATACAGTCAGAGTAGTTGGAGTTCACCTTGTATTCTTGTACCCAAACCTGACAACACCTTCAGGTTCTGCACTGATTTTAGAAAGGTTAATGCTTTAACCAGGCCAGATTCCTTTCCTTTACCCAGAATAGACGATGTTATAGACAAAATTGATCAATAAAAATTTGTAAAAAAGATTGATCTGTTGTCTGGCTATTTCAAATTCCTTTAACAGAAAGAGCAAAAGCGATCTCAGCTTTCCTAACCCCTGATGGTTTATTTCAATATAAAAGAATGCCCTTTGGTCTAACGAATGCCCCCAGTACTTTTCAGAGAATGATCAATTATGTTATTTCTGACATTGAAAATTGTGATGCATACATAGATGATGTTATTGTTTACTCACCTGACTTTGAAAAACATTTGTGCCAGTTGACCAAATTGTTCTCTAAACTTAAAGAGGCTAACCTAACTGTAAATCTCCATAAAAGCGATTTTTGTAAGGTAACCATTACCTATTTAGGGCACCAAGTAGGTAACGCACAGGTTAGGCCTGTCAACGCCAAAGTGGATGCCATTTTAAACTTGACCCCACCTGCAAATTGTAAACCGCTAAGAAGATTTTTAGGGAGGTCTGGATACTATAGAAGATTCTGTAAAAACTTCTCGACTGTGGCAGAACCAGTCACCCGTCTTCTTAAGAAGAATGTCAAATTTTTTTGGACAGTAGAAATCTCAAAACGCTTTTGAAAAAATAAAGGCATTTTTATCAGACTCCCCAGGGATTGCTGCACCTGATTTTAGCAAACCTTTCAAACTGGCAATAGATGCCAGTGACAATGCCATTGGTTCAGTTTTGTTACAAGATGATGACCATGGTATTGAACACCCAATCAGTTACTTCTCTAAGAAGCTGAATGTTCATCAACAGAACTACTCCACCATAGAAAAAGAAACACTAGGTTTGGTATTATCTCTGCAACATTCTGAGGCGTATGTCAGTTCATCAGTGAATCCACTCGTAGTGTTTACTCATCATAATCCTTTGACATTTGTAAACAAGTTAGGTCTGAAGAACCAGCGTTTGCTGAGATGGTTTTTATATTTTCAAAATTTTAATCTTGAAATCAGACACATAAACGGGAAAGATAATGTGGTGGCCGATGCATTATCTCTTCTATTAAACTTTCAGTCTGAATCTAATTCCATTGTGATAAAACATAGAAGACATAATATCTGATTTAACATTACTCAATTTTATTGCATTAATTTGTTTTGCCTGACTTATTATCAAACTATATTTTGTTGTAGTATGGTATTTTTAATATATGCCATGCCAAGTATTTGCATGTGTTTTTATCCCAACAGGTAGCCAAGAAACATTGGAACTTTTATATCAGTCATAAGTGTTGACATTTATTTTTACTTTTATTATCACATTTGGTTTCCATGTGTAAACCATCTTTAAGGATCTTAATGTTGTCATTGTCCACTGTTTGTAATTTAGGTAAGCATGCCTTATGGAAACAAAGTTGTTGTTTTTTTTTCTTTATGTTCTTATACTTATACTGATACACTTATTTTAGTATGTAGTTATCTAGTGTAATCACTATGAATGTACTATTCTTTATTTCTGTGTCAAAATTTGACAATGAAGAATTTATAAGTTTACTATTGGTTAAACACCAAAGCTAGTTTATATATATATTGGAACTTAGTGATGTCATTTCGCTATAAAAAAATTCCCAATATAATTGTCAATTTTTTTTCCCCAAGTGGAAGTGTGTTAAGAGCCTGGCCCCCTTCTGTTTAGGTACCTCATTAACTTGACCGTGTCATGTAGGCACACCCCAGAAGCACGACGTATGTAACGGTACACGGCCACATGTAACGGTACACGGCCACAACCAACCTTGATTTAAGCTGACCGCGACCTACTTAATGGTCAAGCACACGAAACGAGTATGCCTATAACTGGACGCATCGCCCCTAGAGGGGTAGACCAAATGAGGAGGAGAGAGAGATAGGTGGTCAGCCGTCCGTTGCAATTGTTTAGTATTAGATTAGGGCCAATTTAATTGTTATCAGAAATATTTATTCCAGGAACTTAGACTGGTGATAGTATTGTGTATGTATTATTACTGTGAGGATTTTAGATATTGTTAGTGTTAGACTTGCATTCATTTCTTTATATGTAGATTTCAGGTATCTTTGTTCACACAGTAGTCCATGTAATAAAGTACATTTAAATAGTGCACTGATTGTCTTTCTTTTAGCCAATATAGTGTGTCTAAAATCTACCTGTTAGCCCTCTTTTCTAAACCCCTAGACCACGAGCTTGTTCAAATTCATTGAACACATAGGGGGCGTAACAGTTTGAACACACAAAATATTACATTTCTTTGTAAATTTCAACAGAGAGGTGTGAATTATCCTCACTTCAATGCAGATTTTATGCATGAAAGTCACATATTTACTTTTTTTCCCTCTTCACTCTGTTGTAAATAAATGAATGATATGATAAACTTTGATAAAATGTAAAACTGGTATTTTTAATTATACTAGAGATTAATGAAATTGAAACAATACATTTAGGATTTGTATAGACCAACTTTTATTTTTTCCAGGGTGACAGTGGCTTAGACTGCCTACTGGAGATAGCAACCATTATGCGAGAAAGTGATGTTTCTCCATTTGAAGTTATACACAGTGGGCTAATTTCTCAACTCCTTGAGTACCTCACATCTACATCTGGTGACGTGAATAGAGACATACGCATACGCAGATTTCTTCATGTCTTCCTCAACTGCCCCGTAAGTTGATGAAAGAAACATTTTTAATGACAACTTGTAATGATAAAAAAATGTAATTATTTTGTAATGAGATTTTCTTATAAATTTTGTTGTTGTTGATAATTTAAAATTAAATTAATTTTTTGTCATTTACATGAATTTGTTAAAATTTTTAGCATTTTCTCATCTTAAAAATGTTATTGCCTTACAAAAGAGCATAGGGTAAATAAATTTCGGCAAATTTGTTTATATTTGTTTAATAAACTTAAATTGTGATCGTGCTAAATAAAAGAAGCTTAATGAAAAAAAAATATATATTTTGTGTCAATGGTGTTTAGGGGTTTGTTTGTACTTCAAGATACAATTTCAATGCTTTTCAGTGTTGCAATATTCTTTAGTTTTATTTATCAATGTACAGCCACCAAGCGTGACTTACATGAAAGAACCTCCAGCTGAAAAGAACAATACCCCAGCTCTTTCATATCTTGTGTCCAAGCTCATGGCCTGCTTACATCAGCTGGAACAGGTGCGTACTTAAATTAGTTGATCTCAATTATTATTATTGGTAGTGGTTTTATTTAGCGCGGTAAACCAGCCTAGAGATGGGCTCACCACACTGTACATACAATTTAACAAACATTATCATGAACTGGCTGAAATTTAAACTATATTTTTTAAAATTTTCTATTCCCAGAAGGAATGATCTCTTTAAGTGACATTTTTAGTAAATCAAATAGTTTATTATACACAAAGCCATTAGATCTTTCAGTGCACTTAGGCTTGATGTTTTATTATGTACATGGTATTTTTTGTGTTAAGAGTTGAACATTAAAAAGGGGCAGGATCAAAAGACCTCTAATTCACGTCTTTCGAATGAGCAAGCAGAGTAATGAAATCATAATAAATTTCATGAAAAAAAATTCAATATCTTTGTCCTAGTTTCAAGTGAAGGTTCATGACCTCCCTGGTGGGAACAGTGGAAGCAGTCGTGGTGGAAATGCTTTAAAATTCTTTACTACACACCAACTCAAGGTAAAGTGCTCCACTCATGCCTACTGTCAAATAAGCCATAAACTGCCCAGCCCACCTGATTTCAATTATTCCTCAACATTATTTACCATTACTGGCCCTTATTATGCATGATGCATTGTAAATAATGATACTTTAATGAATGTATTATTTGTGTACTGATATATTTTTGCTGCCATTCTTACAATTATAGAATTTATTTATAAGTTGAAAAGGTCTAAAATGTATATGATTACCATTTTATTGCCTTCATCGGGGCAGGTTTTAATGCTGGTATTAACGTTAGTTAGTTTTTAGAGTTAATTAATTAAAATAACTGTGCTTTGATATAATTTAAATGGTTTAGTTTTGTACAATCTGAGAGTATATATACCTAAAAAAAAGTAACTTCTAAAATAATTATGACTTAGCTACTCAGATTTGACAAGACTCCAAGCATTACTAACAAAAATGTTTTACTATTTAATTTCTTAATGCTCATGTAACTACTATGGAAAAATTTTGTAACATTGATCAATAGTTTTGTTTTTGAAACATTTAATTTTCATGATGAGAAAAGGAGTTTTACATCAGAAGTTAAAATAAGCCTATTCCCACACAGTGCCAACTACAGAGACATCCTGCTTGCACTACACTGAAGCAGTGGAAAGGTGGGCCGGTCAAAATAGACCCCCTAGCTCTTGTACAAGCCATTGAGAAATATTTGCTGGTCAGAGGGTTTGGTAAAACTAGGGTGAGAATTTAGTTTTTTTTCATTATACTGAATTGTATATAATCATTCATCCTGAAAGTTGTAGTAGGAAGGAAATTGTGCTTAATCTTGTGAAAATATGTTTTCTAAGAACAAAAAAAGTGGAACACAGAATAAAATTTAAAACATAGCATAAATTTCATTGCACTTAATATAATTATTCTATAGAAAAATGTCAACGGCTTTCTGTCTCAGAAGATAATTTATTGTGTTTTGCTTGACAGGAAGGGGCTGATGAAGACCTTAGTGATGACGATAACTCTGATGAAGAGATGGAGGAACAGATGGCTTCCATCATGATTTCAGCTACATCTCCCAGGCACAGGCTTGAGTTCCTCATAGGAGACCACATCCTGCCTTACAACATGACAGTGTACCAAGCAGTCAAACAGTTTGTGTGCCACGGGGGCACTGAGGTGGGTGACTTCAGTGATGGTGACACTGACACACCATTTGGGAATACAAGCATCTGGGTGCAGACTCACACTATTTGGTCAGTAATTTTTAATAGACGAAATTTTAATTTACATTTTTTAAATTAGAAAAGATGTAGATTTGTCATTAATGTACATTGTAGAGTTCCATATATAATACACTACATGTTACATAACCCTAAAAAAATATTATTACCTGATATTATCTGTGATAAGTTGTTTCTTATTTTAAGGGCCTTAATTTTTCATGTCACTGAATTTTGATGGATAGATGCATGGTGACAGTTATTTCTATTAAATCATGTCTCTTTCAAATAATTTGTTATACTTGTGTGTTTTAATTTTTTTGTTGTACATTTTAAACTAAAACTAAAAAATCATTTTAAGAATTTAAAAAAAAAAAAATTCCATTATTGATAGGTATCGGCCAGCTACAGAACAAGAGGAAAATATGGCAACCAGTCCTAAGAAAACAAAAGCTGAGTCCAAAGGCTCAAAATCTACAAAGAAAAAAGGTAATGTATTAGCAAAGGTAATCCATTCATGCCTTGTCAAACTTCGATGTTAGTAAAAAGGATACATTTTAAAACTTCTTTTTTATGTACATGCTGGTCTTCTATTTCTATCTTTATTAATATTTTCTCTTTAAAAAAAAAATTATTTAAAATTCCCCTTTATGCATTGATTGTTATTTTTGTTTCTCAGATTCTCGAGCCAGTAGTCCAGTTATTCAGCCTGTCCTACAGAATTTCCTTTCAGACAAGCTTCCCCCATCAGTCACTGTCCAAGATGCTTCACTGGAGACAATAGCATTGTTGAGGGTGCTGCATGCACTCAACAGACATTGGTCATCAATGTATGATGTAAGGCAATGAAGAAAAGTTAATTTATTTTTCAGCTTAAGCCAGTCAATAAATATTATTGGAAATAATCCAGTGATGTAATAAATGTGATGACTACTACCTAGAAAGTGTACATAGAGTGATGATGAATGAGACAGAAACAATTAGTGTAATATCTTAAACCACCAACTGCCAAAGCTGACTATCATCAGCCGTTATGGCTGTTTCTGTTGTGTTACAGCTCATAAAATCGCATATCCTAAAATTAATATTATAAAAAAAAGAATCAGACCGTATAAGGGTAATATTTTTTTTTTTTTGAAAGGGGGATAACTCTAACAAAATAGATGATGTCATTGTTTTTTTTTTTTTAATTTTGAAGGTAGCTGCAATTTTTTGAGTTTTTTTATTTTAACTAATGTGTAGGTCTCTAATTTTGGCCAGGGAAAAGCAAAAGTCTAATTTATATGAATTATGGCTTTATGAAATTGATTTGAATATAGTTTTGTTGGCATTATTCATGGTAGTGATAATTTGATAGTGCAGCAGGCATTAGTAGCAGTTCAACGTCTAATAGTGGAAGTAGTGGAGAATAGAGTACAGGTACTAAAAATTAATAGGCAATATATAAAGAAATATGTAGGTCAATAAATTTATTTTATTTTAAAAAAAATTTCTTTAAACCCAAAATACTTTAAATATTCTTAACTGAAAGAATGTTTTATGTGTCTGAAAAACTTATTGAGATGATAAAAAGGACCCAAAAATCAATGTGGGCGTGTGTTGAACAAAGATAAACAGTAGCACAATTGTATTCTTCGTTGAGAGGTCATAATCATATTTATTTCACATAGCTAACTTTTCCAACATTCATACTATAAGATTTGTTGTAAAATTCACTCTCAGAATATCTATACTTATAGTCTTATAGGGATTAATTCTCTATTAGTTTGGGGTATTTTAGTGATCAAAGTTACTCAAAAAGAGTTGACACCAAGGCACGTTTGCATTTAACAGTTGGGTTTTAAAAAAAATATTTTTTTTGGGTTAAATTTTCAGTTGAAGTAATAGCTGTATAGACTGAGTTTCTGAAAGTTTTCAGCTGATAAAATTTTATCATAACTTACTGTTAAAAATAACAAGTTTTTATTATTATGTTATTTAATAATAAATTTAAACACATATTTTATATAAAGCAATTCAAAGTAAAAGGTGGATAAAAATTAAAATATCTACACATAAATGCCATGACAGAAATTATTATTTTTCTATTTTGTGATTATGGATTTAAGTCTCTTATCGTTTAATTAGCCTCACTATTTTTTGTTTGTGGGCCACTGTGTTTAATTCTATTGTATCTTAAGTGTAATAGTTAGCTTTATGGCTTCACTATAGATTAAATATGGGACATATTCAAATGAAAGGAATACTGTGTGAGTTTATATTTACTGTTAAGACTTTTTGGTTGTATCTGTGAACAGTCATCTCTTTTTTTTTTGAAGGTATCATTCCTGCCGTCCCCTATCTTAGCCAACACTGAGTTCATCAGCAGCAAACTGACAGCCAAAGCAAACAGACAGCTCCAGGATCCGCTCATCATCATGACAGGCAACTTGCCTAACTGGCTACCTGAGATTGGACAAGCTGCGTAAGTTTTCTTGACTTCTTTATTTACAAGTTCCGTAAAAGCAATCTTTAGGAGACAACCAAGTATGCATAAATAATGCATAGAAAAGTTTATTTTCTCTAACTCCATTAATTAATATCATATCTCTGGTATTCATTACTTTGAATAACACTAAAAGTTAGGTTAGACTAAATAAATGAAAAAAATTTGACCTAGCTTTCCCATGTTATCTATGCATATATTATATCATTTATGGATTAGACCAGTGCTGTCCAACCTGTGACCCATGAACTGATTTTGAATGAGAAATTTGTATGATGTATGTAAAAAAATAAAAAAAACATAAAGGGGTGAAAATATTTTCAAACCACATTCATTGATTTAGTATTGTTGGGAAATCACGTGAGAGCTTGGAAGAAGTTGTAACATAGAAAGGGGGGGGGGGTGTCACAAAAGCTAAGGAGTCAGTTGGCTTGACAGGTAGCAGTAATAAATACTAAGCAATTCAGCAGAGCAACGATTATTTGGGAACCTGGTCTAAAAAACATCAGATACCATATTCTCCTTCTTTCTGTTGATTGTACAGGGGAGGCGTCGCAGGGTATTGGATATAATTAATGACAGCGTTTGGAAAGATGAATTGGGGAACCAAAAGTAACTTGATGTGGTCCATGTAAAAAATGTCCATGCCCCCACATCGGGGACCAAGTTAGATGAAATAGGTTGGTGAGCATAATGAATTAACTTGTGCCAAGAAAGTATTTGGGTCAGAGTAATCCAGATGGGAATTAGGGTACTAAAGGTGTCACAATGGAATGGGGCAGTGTGAACCATTTATGGTGCCATGTTATTTAAACAGGAAGTCTTGCCAGGTATGTGAGAGTGTGTCCATCCTGTGTTGTTGCGACATTGGGGAAAGTAACTGGCATTCAGAGATCAAGAGTATGAGATGTTCAATAAGTAGAAAGCAGAATACACGCTGTGATTGTTTGTAGTTAGTGGAAGAATTTTGTGAGACAGTACGAACGATTCTTGAAAGTATTTTTTTTGTAAACATACTTAAGAATGTGTGGCAAAATGAATTCTGGATGGGGTATGTTTCTTCTGATGAATTTTCCCAGCTATGTAAATGTTGGAACAAAAATGTTGACCATGTTTTTGGAAGCACCTTACATCAGTTAAGCTGGATTCTCTGTCATGACCAACATCAAGTCCAAAAAAAAAAGGAAATGTCATGCTTTGACTTCACTGGTGAACATTAGAAAATCTAATAAGGGCAGGTGCTACTGATAACTACCTCAAATTAAGACCTTTGCATGTACAATTCAAAACTTAATATATCATTAAAAAGGGCTATAGTTTTTAATCATTTTATTTATATTCTTGATGAGCCAGTAATGCTATTGGATATTTATTACTCTTTATGCAAAAGGTAAGAAGTATTAATAATTTTTTTAAAAATTCTTTTGAGATGCCATTTGAGACACTCAGGTTCCCGGAAAGTTTTTTTGGCCCACATAGTCAAAAAGGTTGGACACACTGGATTAGACTATTTTTGATGCTGTTTTTTGTTTGATCTTTTCTCAACAAATAATATTCCAATGAGGATGGGTTTAAACAGTTAATGTCTATAGTTTTTTCCTAGTATTTGGAGGTTTCAGAACCTCAGAGATGTCAGTGGGCTTTAGAAATTTGGTTTTGGGTTTATATTTATACATGTGCTTGAACATAATTAAAATATTCAATTAATATAACTTAATTTTATTGATTTAAATTAATTTCTTCAGGCCATTCCTGCTCCCCTTTGATACAAGACAAATGTTATTCTTTGCTACAACCTTTGATCGTGACCGAGCAGTGTTAAGGTTGCAGCAAGATCAAGCAGGAGAAAGTTCTACACATGATAGTGAGAGAGTGGGACCTCGGCTGGACAGAAAGAGGGTCTGATTAATACTATAAAATTAAATTAATTAAAAATTTGTTTTTTCACTAATAAAAATGATGGAGTGATTGATTTGCACCCACTATGGCAACTGGGGCATTAAGATTTTTCTGCGACATGACCAGGTCTTTGACCTTGTTTTCATTTACTTGTAATTGGAATTGTGATTATTGTTATGACTCTGAGGTATATTTAAGAAATTTTGGAACATTTTTATTTCTTCAAAAAACTTTAGCAAATCTTGTTTAAAGTAATCTTTTTAATTAATACAGAAAGAGGTCAGCCGTAAAGACATCCTCAAACAGGCAGAGAAAGTGATGGAGGACATAGGCAATTCTACCAATGCCAGGACAATGCTAGAGATCCATTATGAAAATGAGGTAACAGGGATCACCTCACTTCTCTTTAGTGCTACTGGCCCCCCCCCCCCCTCAAATCATCAGTCAGAATAAAATGATCATCAGATTAAACAAATTAATTTCAAAACGCAATTATGTGTTTAACAGCCTCAGTGCATCATTGTTGGTGAGGAGGATGGCACGGAGGAAGACAGAAGAAAGACAGAGGTGCATTCAAAATGAAAATTGAAACCTAATTAAATAATGATAAAAACAAAAGCTAAAAATATTCAAAGCTAAAAATATTCAATTCAATTGTCAAGTCTGTTCTTTTCTGTTCACTGTGGCATCTACTTAACTCATATAAAATTTGAAATTAGTCCAACATCAATATTAAGTTCTGTTTTCTTTATTTTTTGCCTTGTACAGATGAAGGCTGTGAGTCTGTATAGTCTATATTTTATTTCTGATCAAATTTGAACTATTTTGACACCCTGTGTTTAATTTAAAGTTCTAATAAATTGGGAAATTTGTATTCAATCTATTGATTATGTAAATCTTTTTTAAAATAATTTTTTTTTTTTAAAGCTATGTGATCAGCATGCTTTTAATTTTATTAATCTCTCAGGTTGGAACCGGTCTTGGTCCTACACTTGAGTTCTATGCCCTGGTCTCCAAAGAACTGCAGCGTGCAGATCTGGAACTCTGGCGGGGAGACAGTGTCACAGCCACCAACCCAGCAGACCCCAATGTCAAGCTTGACTACACACTGTCGGCCTGTGGTCTCTTCCCATCCCCCCTGCATCGCAGCTCCAAGGCTGCACATGTAAATAAAGTCAAAGCCAAGTTTAAATTCCTTGGAAAATTCATGGCTAAAGCTCTGATGGACTCGAGAATGGTAAGTTTTTATGCACTTTGAAGGTTTTCAGTCAGACTTAAAAATAATAGCTCCTTTTTTTATTGTTTTTCCACCATAATCTACCAAATTAAAAACAGATTATGGTGGAATTAATTTCTATTGCTATTTTCAACAGAATTAAGTGTAGAATTTGGACCGTATTTGACTTTAATTTTAACGTTCATTTTGACCATGGGGATTATTTCCTGCAACTTTGTTAACCACTTTTTTGTATTTCATGAGTTCATTGAGAGAAAAGTTAATTGGCTGAAGGGAGCTATGTGAAGTGTAACTATTTAATTTTTTTCAGAAAAATTTAAATGAAATGATTAAAATTTAACTTCTTTTCTGAAAAATGTACTACATATTTAGACATTGTTTTTTAAATTTTATTCTAAATCCTGTTAATTAGTCCCAATTTTTATTTCATCATTTCTTGTTAAATTTTTTCTTATCAAATTTAGAGAGCTTTTATTAATTCAGTTATAAAAAGGATTTTAAAAATTTTGTATAGCGGGCACCGTAAGATAATTAGAAAAATGTTGGAAAAGTATTTAATTATTTTGTAAAATTTAAATACAGACACGGAGCAATCTTTTTTCCCGCAGATCGATTTACCGCTAAGTAGAGTGTTCTATAAATGGATCCTGGGCCAGGAGAACTTTCTATCATCCAGTGACCTGTATCATGTTGATAGAGTGCTAGGCCGCTCCTTTCAACAGCTGGAGAACATTGTACATGAGAAGAAACAGATTTGCAGTGATAAGTCATTGACAGATGAAGGCAAGAAACAGGCTATCAACAACTTGACCATGGATGGCTGCTCACTCGAGGACCTGGATATTTACTTTGTTTTACCTGGCAACGAAAATATTGAGTTATGTAAAGGGGGCCGTGATATTCAAGTGGGTATTGACAATTTGGAGGAGTATTTGCAGGTAGGTCTTGCTGTTAATTTAAGTTTGTAATTATAAGTATAAGTTTCCAAGCTCCTGAAGCTGTAACCAGTTGACTTAGCTTAGCATATACACATAAATGTTTCCAAGTTCCATGAGTAAGATCAAGCTCCGACAATGGTTCCAAAAATTTTATTCCGCCAAGCACAAAGAAGTCTGCTAAAAGGTGTCATTCACTAGTATCATAAAAGAGTGCAAATAATACAAGGAATCAATACATAATTTCATTATGATTTTTATTGTTATTGAAAATGAAAATTTAGATAATTTATGCACAGCATATGTACAGTGCAGAAGGCTGCATTGACTGCAGCATATTTTCTTTCTCTGAGATTTTAGCCCAGACTTTTAATTTGAAAGAAAATTTTACAAGTCAAAATCTTGGTTTATGGCTCTGTAAGTTTTTCATAGTGATAAAAGTTTAAAATGATAACATCTGAACATCACTCAACCCAGGCTGCCATATTGAGATACAAATTTGTTTAATGCTAATATGATGCCAAACTTGTGGTCAAGCATTGGCTGGTGCACACAAAAAGTTTGGCAGGTCTAAGGCTCAGCATTTCATTTAAGCTTTTTCATGGCTAAGAATAAGCATTCCCAGATTTAATATGCACTTAAATATAATCATTTCTTTTTTAAATCTCCATCACCCACAGCTTGTATTACATTGGAGTCTTGTTGAGGGAATCATTCGACAGTTTGAAGCATTTAGGGATGGCTTTGAGTCTCTCTTCCCATTATCTACTTTACAGTGCTTCTACCCGGAAGAGGTAAGAATTAGTTCTTAGATTTTTTTAATTTTAAAATTTCTATATTGGATTAGAATGAAAATATAACAGAGTTCATTTTTTGTTTTTTTGTGCATTAATGCCAGTTCAAGGAAATTGTGAATATATTTAATTTGTAGAGCTTAAGTTCAATAAATCATTAAAGAATTACCTTAGCATGTGATTTCATTAAGAAAATTTCAAATATATCCAAAGAAAATTTTATTAAACTTGAATAAACCATTGACTTGTCCATCTAGAATTTTTAAAAATATATTTAATCAATTGTGATGTATGAGGATGCAATAAGTTGTGATGAGTATTTAATGTCTCTTAACCTCGTTTGTCCACAGTTGGAGCAGCTATTCTGTGGTAACATAGCTGATGTGTGGGACGTTCGTATGCTGATGGACTGCTGCAGGCCAGACCATGGCTACACACATGACTCACAGGCTGTCAAGTTCCTCTTTGACGTGCTCAGCAGTTATAATAACACAGAGCAGAGAGATTTTCTTCAGTTTGTCACAGGTTCACCAAGACTGCCTGTTGGAGGTGAGTTAAAGTCTATAAAAATAACACAGCCACATTTTTGTTATGATGGTGATTATGGTGTTGCTTTGTGTTTTCACAATGACCTCACTAGACACGGCAACAATAATATTAGGATTGTTTCCCCAGTGACGATTTTAGTCCATCCTCCCTTTTGTTTGCTTTGGTGCTGTAGTTTGGCTGAACTGCAACAATTGCAAATAACAGAAAATTCGTGTTTTTTAATATTTTTTTTAAAAAATGAGAACGCATTCACAACCTTTCAGCACAGCAACATTATACTTTATTATTTGTTATAGGATCAGAAAGGGACTTTAAAATCTATTTTTAGAATTAAATCTAAATTTCCTTGGTAGGTTCTGTAAATGACATCCTAATTTTATTTTATGCTGAACTGACTTAAAATTTGAACCTGTAAAATTTTAACCCGTAACTTAATTTTTAACAATAACAGATTATGTTAATGTGCTCTGCATGTTGACCCAGAAAATTAATTGATATCTATAGCAGATACAGGTCAGCAAAAAAAGATATCACAGATTGCAATATAAACATCAGTCATCTACTTTTGAAAGTTACCTTTTTTGACATCAGCTCAAATCAATCCCACTAGACACCAGTTGCGAGTAGTTATTGTATACATCTTGTTTACTTTATGTTTATTTTTCACTATTGAGACAATATTGTAAGATTTTAGGAGTTTGAGTTTGAGGGTAACCAGGTCTGTGTTGTAAGATTTTCAACACACTTGTCATTAAATGCATTTAATTGTGTCTGAAACGACATAGTCCTATTCAACCGATTCCACAGTAAATCCCAATTTATTGGGATATTTGTCAAGACTTTTGTACATCTGTCCATTACCTCACTTAACAAGAATCTCTCATAACTGTGACTGTCTCTAACTTATGCGATCTTTATTAAAAATCATCCAGGTTTCAGAAGCCTAAATCCACCTCTGACCATAGTAAGAAAGCAGCCCGAAGGCTCCGATGATCCGGACAGCTACCTCCCCTCGGTCATGACATGTGTCAACTATCTCAAGCTTCCAGACTACTCCTCAATAGAGGTGATGAGAGAGAGGCTCAGCAAAGCTGCCAAAGAGGGGCAACTCTCATTCCACTTGTCCTAGTTGTAGTGTGCTCTCTTGGTGAATGAAGATAAACTTTCTCAGGCTGGTTTTTACCCCCACCCTAACTATATTTTCTTCTTCAAGTATTACTATTGTGCTTCTCTGGAAATAGCTGTGTGACCTGTACAAACACCTAGGAAATTAAACTGATGTAAATGTTTTAAGACCAGTTGCCGTGATTAAAGCTATACAGGATGGATGAACTTGTTTTTCTTGTAATGTTGTCTGACTGTATGTATAGCTCTTGAAGGTGAAAACTGAAAACAAAATTAAAATGTGGATTGTCATCAACTTCTATTTCAGATTTAAGATGAAGATTTAAGATGAAAATCTGATCATAAATATGCTGTGGTGTTTGTATTTTAATTGCTTCATAATATGTGCACATATGTCAATTGCAACACACATAAAATTAGTCTAGATTACATTGTTGTGTGGAGGGAGAACAAGCTTGTGACAGAATTTTCATTAATAAAAAATAATAATTTAACCAATATGCATTCATAAGTAATCAACTCTAATAAAACTATATTTATTTTAATGAGGAGGGAGATAGGGGTTGGGGGGGGGGGGGTTTGCTTAAAACAGAAAATTAGGGGTATTATTTATTTTTTTTTCAATGAATATTTTTTTTTTAAAATTGCTTTTCAAATGTGATTGTTTATATTGTATGTGTTTGATTGTCAAGTCACCCTCCCAACTGTGAACAACCAGATTTTGACAATATTTCACTTGGTTATTTTATATCACAAAAAATCATGAAAAGTAGCCATTCTATTTATGACTTACTTTTTTTTTTTCCTTTAAATCTATTCAGTTTTATGACCATGTAAATATCAAGATAAATAAAGCCGGTTTGATTTTTGTGCTTTTTTAAATTATAAAATCCATTTTTTCTTTGTCTCAGTGTAAAATAAAATTTAATAATTGATTCAAATATTGGAGCATTAGTACAAAATTAAGTTTGGTCTCATTTTTGTTGAATTAACAGGTAGTTAATAAAAAGTTATTTTTAAAAATCAAATCTACTTCAGTAAATATGTTTTTGGATTAGATAAATGTAGATTTCTTTTTCCACATAAAATCAAAGAATTCTTGCAAATCCTATTTTAAATGTCAAGTATTGAAATTGTGTGCTATAGCGTGGCATCTTACTTTTCTTTCATGTGTTAGTTTAAACGTAGAAAACTTAGTATACTACTTCTGATGCATATCAAGAGAGATATTATTCAATAAGTATAATTTCACATAAATACTGTTACTTCCCTTTGAAAGGCTCTATTCTACTTTGTACATAACTACATGTGAGAAAAATCTTGTATTATCAATTTTGTTGTCAGTCTTGAATATTTCAATTGAAGTCATATTTAATCATTGTAATTGGTCCGTAAATGGTGGACGATGATTGCCTGTCTATTGACTCTTTGGTTACCTTGAGTTAATATCCTTACATCATTGAAGGGTTCAGTCTACTACTTAAAATGTGTTCCATATTACAAACACAAGGGTAGGCTGGTGCAACATTAAGAGCCTAGCTTACTCTCTATTGCCGAAACATTGCCATCCAATTCTCTTTCTTCAATGGCTGGATGAGATGCAAAGATTAAAATTTCCTTTTTTAATTTTAAAGAGCTGATTTCCATTCTTCTTTAGGTCCTCATTTTTGGCTTGATCTATATTCAAATAGCTTAAGTGTCTTGAACAGGCGAAAATTTCAAGTTTGATCACTTGCAGTCTGGTGTCTCTTGCTGTGAATAGTCGAGAGCTGGATCACTTTGTAACAAAATAAGCTCACTGTGTTTTGATGATATCCATTGCTGTGTCCCAAGCTGACTCAAAAAAAAAAATGTTAAATTTAGAGACCAACAGATTTAAGGAAGGGATGGAAAGCTGAAAAACAGGAGTGAGATGGTTAATTGTTTGATGAGTTGACACCGCAAATGTTATATATTTGAAACACACGTTTAATTCAGAATATCAATAATTTATTATTTTTTACATTGATTTTTTTTTCCATTTGACCATTTACCTTAAGCCAGCGGTTCTTAAATTGTCTTTGAGTGCCCCCACTTCTTTAGAGTCACGTTAGCTACTACCTGTTATCTGAATGCATGCCATAAAAACACAACATGTGGACCCTACCCCCAGTTTAAGAATCACTGCCCTAAGCCAGGTCATTTGACTGTATTGCACAGGTTGTGCTGTTGTGTTGTTTCATCTGTACATAAACTTGTGTGAAACTCATAAACAAAGATTTGGTATAAAAATAAAATGTACTTGTAAATGCATCTTCTTCATGTGACCATCAGATTAAACATGCTTGTGCTGGCGTAAGTGCATTAGTGGCAAAGATGGATTTCACTGTTCATTACATCTGGTGGACTCTGGTTCAAAGTGTTGGTGGTCCTCTGCATGCGCGAGTGTGTGCATGTCGTGACATTTGGATATGTGAATTGAAATTTTGGCTGTAACTGATGTACATGTAACTTGTGTGGCAGATTTAAGTGGAAGCAAAGTTTGTTGACACACCCTAAAGAAAATGTTCAGTTTATTTTTTTTAATATATATTTTTTTGTTTGTGCTTGTAGCTTTTTGGAGATCTGACAAACTGACAGCTTTTCAGAGTTACTTTAATCTTACTTCAGTGAAGAATAAAAAATTTGTATTTTTCATGTCCCAAATACGTTAGCATTACAGTTTTTTTTTTTCTTCTTCTGGATTTGTTCATGAAGAAATAACCTGCATATCATCTATTTACTAGAATACTCCTTTGTCAATGAGACTACCTATTCAAAGTCCCCGATGCACTGGATGTGGTCTCTGGCTTTGTGGGTAGGTCCGCCCAGACTTGTGTCCATGTTATGTTTTCTTTCTCAGTCAGGAGACTCAAAGATGGCTTTCTCCTTTTATGTTTTCTCCTAAGCATAGTGATTTTTTTCCCTTCCATTTTAAAAGATTTAAATGTACTAAAACTTATTATGTTTAATATCTGAAACTATCCCTCCATGAAAGTGTGGATGTTGCCATTGCACAGTTACATATTAACTATGGGTCATTATGAAATCTTTGGGCATTGTGCCAGATTAATTATTTTTTTACAATGAATTCAACTTGTACTTTTATGGTTTCCACCTTTGAAAACTGCCAAATTGAATTGGATATAATTTTTAAACTTAGATCAATTACAACTTACATCTGTATTTTTCTTTGCATTTAATTAACCCCAAGGAAAAAAAGTTTATTTACTGGTGTTCTGCAATAAAAAGAGCCTAATTGGAATTTTTTATATTTTTTATTAAAGGTAACTTTTGGCCGTAGATAAAGTCATATTTGTAATGAAAGGCTCATGACGAATGCTGTGATCTTCAGGTTATTGATGCCTGGGAGAAAAAGGGTTCATATTTTGGAGCCATAGCATTCATTAGAGATTTTGTGTAGCCATTCTTCAGCAAGGAGTGGAGTTTGAGATGTTCAGACTTGGTTGCCATGTGTTTCATTGATCATTGGATTTGAATGATAACTGAATAATTATGTCAAGGACACGCAACTGGTTTCCAGGACACACACCTTGGGTCCCTAGGATTTATTGAGTTGCCCATGGCTTTGAGCCATAATAAGGTGTTTTGTCCTCAATGCATCCGAGAACTGAAGTCTTGCCCTCCCATGCTCTTTCCTTGTATTACAGGTTGTTCTGATGGTTTAGTAGCTGTCTAGGCAATTATCTCTAACCCATGTTGCTAATTTTGCTTAGAGCCCTTTTTCTTTTTATATAAAGACATCAGATGGTGAATGCAGAGAGATTAAAGAATGTTTATTACAATTATGCTGCATTTTCTTCATTCAATGACATCTTTTGGTTTTCAATTTCATTTGTTCATAATTTTATTATATATAAATATTTTTTTGTGAGTGTTAAAATTAGCCATCTATTTTAAAATGGAGAGAATAAATACACACAAAATTTAAAAAAACATGTTTTTTTGTTGTTTAAAAAGAGATGGCAGTTGAAACTAGAAGAGTTCTTGAACTAATAGAGTTTGGATGGACCCTTTATGCCACCTTGATTTGATTTGATTTGATTTGATTTTTTTTTTGGTTAACCTTTTTTTTAAAGAAATTAAAAGAACCAGATGAGTGATCTGAAAACGAAATGTATATGGTTTGTTTTGTTTTGAATAAAGGAAGCATACAGTCATTAGTTTATGAAGGAGGTTCTCATTTTTTGAAATGAAAGTGTAAAATAAGAAAGGCCTCTTCAAATTATGGGAGGTTGTTGCGTTAATCAAGTTACTTTCAGATTTTCGGAAATTAGAAGCTGGTCACCCAACTTCTCTGAACAAAGTCTCTCAGAAACTATTTTTAAAAAAAAGAAAAAGATATGTTTAAAAAAATCAGACCTCACAATGTTTCAATCCAATATGATCCAAAGCAGGCTGTTGTTTGCTTGAGAAAAAAAAGGGGGGTGGGGGGTATGGGTGTCAAAGGAATTTCTCCTTAAACTTTTTAATCAGGGTTCACATAAAGTTATAAATATTTCAATAGGAAGTATGGACCTTCTTTTTATGTCTAAATGGATAGTCGATGTCCGGTGCTATATTTGTCACTTCTGCCAAGGTACCAGGCCGGCCGGGTTAAGGACCCCTGGCGCGCCGGATCTGACCCGCGGGCCTTAGTTTGAGGATCCCTGGCTGGCCTTAGTTTGAGGATCCCTGGCTGGCCTTAGTTTGAGGATCCCTGGCGGGCCTTAGTTTGAGGATCCCTGGCTGGCCTTAGTTTGAGGACCCATGAGTTAAACCATTATCCTACGAAAGAATACCGCTGACCACGCCCCCACGATCACCACCGTCGGTCATTTGATAATGTGACTTTGGGAGAACGGATGAACGGTAATGATGAAACAATGGCTTAAGACGGGGGATGACTCTGGGTTGGAGGGGATGGAACCCTTGCCACAGTGATTCGGGTCTCAGATGATTTATTTAGAACTTATTAAAATAACAACAGAAGTTTATCCCTGCCAACAATCATAACTAAAGACAGCTGGACAACAGGACTGTCGGCTTGTCTGAAGATGGAAGAATTTTAAAAAATAAAAAATAAATCTCAAGCTCACTTAATTTAAAATAAACTAACAAAAACCTAGTACCTCAGTATTATCAACACCCTAGTACATGAGTATTATCAACATCCTAGTACCTCAGTATTATCAACACCCTAGCACCTCAGTATTATCAACACCCTGGCACCTCAGTATCATCAACACCCTAGTACCTCAGTATTATCAACACCCTAGCACCTCAGTATTATCAACACCCTGGCACCTCAGTATCATCAACACCCTAGTACCTCAGTATTATCAACACCCTAGTACCTCAGTATCATCAACAACCAAGGACTTCAGTATTAAGAGAAAGTAAAACAACCCCAAGACGAGCCAAATGGTGTTTGTAAGCATTTAATCTTGAAACAAGCTGGGGCCCAGCAAAAGGGCAGTGCCCAATATTATATAAAGCGAAGCGGGTAGATGTGTATTTTATAATTTTTTATATTTTCTTACATGGGGTGGGGATGGTAGAGAGCATGTCAAATGACAATTATTTTCATTTTAAAAAAAAATTATTGGTTTATTTTGCAAAATTCGCTTTGTTAAATTTACGGAATTAGCTTAGATTATTAAAAACTAGAATGCATTTGTTTTTTTACTTAGTACATTTTTGAAGAAAACAAATTAATCATGGCTTTTTTGCTTGAACTTCGTTTTAGGCTTGCCTTTTTTAACTTCATTCGGTTTTATCAAAGAAAAGGAGGGGTGGGGGGGGGGGGGCTGGAAATGTTATATGATATTAGGGGGTAGTAAATGGAAATGTTATATAACGTTATAAGGGGTAGGGGGTAGGTAAAAAATTGGATATTTTTGGTGTTGTATCAAATGTGCACGGCCCCAAACGAGAAAAATGCCCAGTCCTTTTGCCGCATGGGCAGCAAAACTAGAAAATAAAAATATTCTCAAGGTAACAACATACCAGTGTGCGTAGCTTTAATTAGAGATTCTTTTAAAACAAGACATGTAATGAAGTGCACTTTAATTCATAAAGGGCCCCTATCCCATACGAAACGGAGATCAGCATGTCACACCAAAAAAAACTCTGCAGTTGGCCGAATATGCCACCCCTCTATAGAGAGAAAAAAAAAGTTCCGCCCGGGACGCACAACTCCCCCCTCCTGCCGCACCCTTCCTACGCGAGTGCACCACACGCAGATTGAAAGTTATTTATATAGCTACAAGTGACCCCAACCTTCACAGGAGAAATAATAATAAAACAATGTCTGGCCCACTTAGCTTTTGAAAAAAACAACAACACGCCCCCTGTAAGCTGTTCACATACAAGTCCGGCAACTCTCAACCACGTCTGCGCCGCTTTCAGATCTGTTAGGGATTTTGTTGTGTTCCATTGACGCGACTGGCCCCGTTATCGATCTGTATCGAACCGAGTCCCAATCGAGGAAACTTAGAGCTGTACATATCTTTCATAACCCCTGGTGTGTGTGTGTGTGTGTGTGTTGGCTGACATATCGTTTGGTCCTTAGGGACCAGGGTTACGCTACCTCTAACTGGGGGACTGGGGGCCGGAGAGACGTTTGTGTCAGGTCGTGTGTCTGAATGGTCACCGTGTGGGTCAGTGTGTGTCTACAGGTCCCCGCGTGAGTCAGTTTGGACAGGATTTGAAAACGTCATATGGACCTTCGGTCTTTCGTCTTTACTTCGAGAGGTAAGTGTTTACATTTTTTTTTTGTGGGTTAGCATAATCCCTAAATCAGTGTGTGGTCAAGAAGGATATTGCAGACCTGTTTACTCTTACGATTTAGGCGTACAATGTACGATTTTGAGGTGTATACATTATAAAATACTTTATGGTTTTGTTGTTGTTGTTTTTTTTACAATAAAGATATGTATTGAACGATTTTGGGATGATAGTGTACGATTTTAAGAGTTTGAGGGTAAACAGGTCTGGAGCGCCGAAAAAGCATTGTCCAGAAGAGAACGTGTACTGCATACCCTGTGGCATAAATATGTCAGTTTCAAACAAGCGCCCAATTTTTAATATTTCAGGATGTTGTTTTTATATTTTGTAATTTTTAGGTGGGGGGGGGGGGAGACGTAGGGTGGTGTGGATGCTAAAACAGACGGTATGCACTGTTTGTATGCAAAGGGTGAAGAGAACGTGTACTGCATACCCTGTGGCATAAATATGTCAGTTTCAAACAAGCGCCCAATTTTTAATATTTCAGGATGTTGTTTTTATATTTTGTAATTTTTAGGTGGGGGGGGGGAGACGTAGGTTGGTGTGGATGCTAAAACAGACAGTATGCACTGTTTGTATGCAAAGGGAGGGTTGCTATACGAGATCTATGCAGGGCTGGCGCTAGGTGGAGGGGAATGGGGCGAGCACCCGAGGCCCCGCGCGTATTATTGTAGCGTTGTGTTCTCTATTTGGAGGGGCAGAGTTTTTTTCGTAAAAGGGGGCGACAACATTCTTGACCCACCGCGGTCGACACTGACCACTAGCTACGCCACTGCATATGGATACTTTCATTTTACAAAATAACGTAGCAATCTGGCGAGAACAGCAGGAAATTATAATAGACGAATTTGGTCCAATCTTTTTTTCCAGTTCACATGTTACTATTTTGCGTCAAATTTCTTTTTGAACGCATTTTTTTTTTTTTTTTTTTTTTTTTTTTTTATTTTTTTTTTTTTTTTTTTTTTTTTTTTTTTTTACAACAATATAGTATAGTGCGTTCAAAAAGAAATTTGACGAAAATTTTAAAGTGTGAACTGATAAAAAGATTCGACTAAATTTCCGTTAGAGTTTTTCAAATTGATTAAATCAATTTTTTTTTAAATTCGAGATACCATCTTATAAAAACGCGCAGCCACAATAATTATAGCGATAACCAAGATAACTTTAGGGCATGAAACAAAACGGATGTTTTCATTTGTTTTAAAAAAAAATGGAATAAAGCATTCGGAGCCCTTGTCATTAGAAAAAGATTAATTACCCGATTACAGGAACTTACTTATTGAATGATTGATTGAATGCTAATGTTAGCCTAAGGTTTGGCACTGGATTGAATGGTGATTGTCTGGACGCCGTGTTTATATTTTGTGTCGTTTATCAGATAGGTAGGCCGTTCTTTTAATCTCGAGGTTCTCATCATGTCAGCTGGTGAGACCCATTTAACAAATTGGTAGGCAGTTCTTTAATTGAACATTGAGTCCAACCCAATGGCGCGGACATTGCCTACCTACGGTGTAATGTCCAAGTATATTTAGAAGAAATTTCCAAATATTTAAAATCCTCGAACCTGCATTATGACGTTATTTCATTGTTGCCTGTCCACTGTAGGGATGCAAATTGGGGGCTCTAATGGAACATAATAAAGGCACCGAAATATTCATAGAAGAGATATTGCAAAAACTGTTAAGTAATTCCTGTAGTGGCCTTTAACGTATGTGTTTTGACTAAAATCTTGATTTTTAATAAATTCTTTTAATTCCAACAAAATTTAGCTAAAATTAAATAGTGCGACTCGACTTAAATTTTTGCTTAAAATAAAAATTCTCAAACTTTTAAGTAAAAGTACAATTTGTTATCTTCTTGTATCTTTTGATAAAATCTGAACCCAACTCGGTGTCATGTGAACCCAACTCGGTGTCATGTGAACCCAACTCGGTGTCATGTGAACCCAACTCGGTGTCATGTGAACCCAACTCGGTGTCATGTGAACCCAACTCGGTGTCATGTGAACCCAACTCGGTGTCATGTGAACCCAACTCGGTGTCATGTGAACCCAACTCGGTGTCATGTGAACCCAACTCGGTGTCACGTGAACCCAACCCTGTGTCACGTGAACCCTAACCCTTTGTCATGCGAACCCAACCCTGTGTCATGTGAACCCTAACCCTTTGTCATGCGAACCCAACCCCGTGTCATGCACACGGCTTGCTCCCCCTCCCCCCCCCCAATAGTGTCATGTACAAGTCTTGATCCCGCCCCACCCCCAGCCCCCATTTTTTTTTACGCACAGATACTCACTTTTAAATACGTTTTTGCGTAAACAGAAACACGACCTTGTGCAAAGCCTTCTCATTCATTAACACACACACATTCTCTATTGAAATGGTCGCTTTTGAAAATTGGGCAACAGAGACAATGCAGCATTAGCCAACGTCGGCGTAACCTCGCGTGAACGATCATATTGTTTTCATTGTATCTCGTTGGTCGAGCAACTAACACTAAATTATATATGTTTTTTTTTGTTTGTTTTTGTTTTTTTTAAGTCTTCCTGGGAGGGATTGAAGTCCTATTGATATCGCAATGTATCGATCGCTTGTTTGTAGTGTATGAACTGACTACAGATATCTTCGACAATCTCTACCCCAAGTACATTGCACGTTTTCTATAATTTAAACAATAGGCTGTTGACTGTTTCGCTCTGTTGCGTCATAGCAGGGATTCTTAATCAGAGGTTTAGATATCCTACTGGGGAGTTAATGGCTATATAGTTAAAAATGAGAAAAAGAGGAGGAAAAGAGGGGGGGGGGGGGTTCCAGGAATCAAAACCCCTTTTCACTGGGGAGTTAATGTCTATATAGTTAAAAATAAGAAAAATAGGATGAAAAGAGGGGGGGGGGGTTCCATGAATCGAAACCCCTTTTCACTGCCATGGTTTTGTACTAAAATGAATAATTAGTGGTTCCGTTCTGACCAGATTACCCAAAGGGGTCCACTTTAAAAGAAATGGGTTTTTTTGTGTGTTTTTTTTTTAAAGGTGTTGAGGTGGGGTAAAAACTGTAATAGTATAATGGCAATCACGGCAGTAGAATAGAGGAAATATCCTCTATCAAAGGTAACAACCCTTCCAGCTAAAGTGCCAGAGGGCCTCTATCAGAAATGACGTACATCTAAATGGTGCACAAACTAACCGATAAGTATTTAAATGTGCCATCGCATTTATTTACACTTGACTGTCAGAAACTGGTTACGCCTTACTTAACGCTGTTGCACACAGTTTAGCATATATTGTTAATAGTTTTCTGCACGAAATTCTAGAACCCACCTTACAACTCGCCACTGCAGCTATGGGGCCGTGCACAAATTTAAAAAAAACAACACAATAATATCACATTGTTTTACCCACCCATACCACGTATAAAGTTATAGAACATTTCCATTGATCCCCCCTCCTTTTAATATTATTACAAAATTTCTAGCTACAACAACCCCCAACCCCCCCCCCCCCACACTCCCGATAAAACCGAAGAAAGTCCAACAATACCGAAACAAGCCAATTTCAAACAAATGACAAATATATTTTTTACAATAGCGTGCATTTATTGTAACCAAAAATACATTTATATTTTCTATTATTTTTACCTTTTATAAACTGAGGGATAGGGGTAGCAACAACGTAACTGAGGGATAGGGGTAGCAACAACGTGTCATTCTCCAGAACACACTCCTGGATAAACCCGATTGGAACTTCCGAATAGGCTCCGCCCATTAAAAGAACTTTCACACAATTTTCTTTCGTAGACAATGCCCCCGGCGTCCTTAGCAACCACGACCGTCTTTTAACGGTATAGTATGAGAAGGTGTGTAGGACAACTAGGAAGGAAAGCTAAGACCGCCATTAAATGTGGTAGTAGTGAGGTAGGAGAAAAGTGAGTGTGTGTGTGTGTGGGGGGGGGGGGAGGGGGTTACTTCAAATTGTATTAGGACAACTAGGAAGGAAAGCTAAGACCGCCATTAAATGTGGTAGTAGTGAGGTAGGAGAAAAGTGAGTGTGTGTGTGTGTGGGGGGGGGGGGAAGGGGGTTACTTCAAATTGTATCGTGATAGGTAAAAGTGCTTGTGTGTACGTAAGGGGGTTTGTCGTACACAGAACACGTGACAACAGGAGGGTACACAGAACACGGGACAACAGGAGGGTACACAGAGCACGGGACAACAGGAGGGTACACAGAGCACGGGACAACAGGAGGGTAGGCCTACACATAACACAGGACAACAGGAGGGTACACAGAGCATCGGACAACAGGAGGGTAGGCCTACACATAACACAGGACAACAGGAGGGTACACAGAACACAGTATGTGTTGTTGAGTTGAACATTGCGTTATTTAATAGACTGCTGTTGACATTGACTAGGGGCTGGGGCGGCGACGGACTAACAATGGAACGAGGAACAAACCAAAATGGCAGGACGGGAGGTGGTATGACAGAGTTTATACTATGTCTGTACCTTTTTTTATGTTGCACGAAAATTTAATTAAAAAATATGAAGGTTCGCCATACGGCCATATTGCTCACAATGGTGGGGGATATTTTGGTGAAGTGAAGTTAAAAAAAAAACGATAACTTTCTTAAAGGTAGTGGCTCTGAAAGGTAACTTGGGGCTTAGCTGTGCAACCTTATCGTGATGATAAATTTGCAGCCTATGCGAGACTTAAAATGTATATTCTAAACGATACCGTATTTAAATTAGCATCCTAATAAAGTAGATTTAAAAATTTGCACCCCAAATGAGATTTCAAGGCACAATTATTTTAAAATTTTATTTAATTTGTTCTCACAGACTCAAACATTTATTTTAATTATAGACACAATATGCTGGAATGTGCCCCTAGGACACATGCGTCTGTAGATAATGGACAAGCCGGAATGAAACACTAACACCCATAATGCATTGGTGAAACAATCCATGATCCATTGCCTGAAACAAGCAATCAAGAGTATCTCAACCATTGGACTCGTTTGCCTCGCTAAAAATAGGGGTTCCTCGCTTGTTTTAAGTTGTTCCCCAATGAGATTGTCTTCGAGATCAAAGAAATAACTCGTTAGATAGGCCTATAAGGGGGCTCTGGGGGGAGGGGGGTATGGGGAGCATCAAGTGTATAAGAGTGACTTTTTTTGTTGTTAACTAGGCTCAACTAGTCCTGTTGGTTTTAAGTATGCCTGGATAGATATAAGGGTCCCTGGCTAGATCTAGATTTGTCTGGCTAGATGTAGGGGGTGCCAGACTAGGTGTAGGGCTGCCAGGCTAGATTTAGGTATGACTTGTAATAAGTTAAAGTCATGCGTTGGTAGATTGTTGTAATACCTTGAAGTTTGCTTAAGAAAGAAATGTGTTACCACGGTTCTGAAATGACATGAAATTCAAAAATAATATTTTAGACATGTCGTCAATAATACCCCAGGTTCCTGTTGCTCCAGTCACATTGTTCGCGGGCTGTGGTAATCGATACTTTTCAATTCAAAGTTTTGAAACATCGATTTCGTTATTATGACGATACACCGGGGTGTCAATAACACAGGTCAATAGATAGGCGAACGCTGCTGTCTTTATCAATACTTTTACTGCCGAACTGTCGAACATGACACGGCCATGAAATTACTTTATTGACCAGATTTTTTTAACTTTGAGTTTCAATGTTATTCATTTTCTATAATATTTGAAGTGCCAAGCCAATCAGCTCAATATGATATTTTACAAATGGCTCGATCCTTTTTGATACGTCATTGTAAAAGACGTCACAAAATTATTTAATTTTTTGCTGTCTTTGAAATTTAAAAAAAAAAAAAAGTTATGAAAAATAAAAAGTTATTATAAAAAATAATATCTTCTTCACTATGTTATGCATGCTCACATTCGTAATTTTTGACGATTTGACCCTGGTTAAGACATAAACAACAAGACGTAACGCATGGTTAAGACATAAACAACAAGACGTAACGCATGAACAGTGTGTATGACACATGCTGAGCTACATTTCTTTCCGTTTTTCTGATCATTGTCTTTGTTAGGGACTTGTGCCCATTATCAATCTTTTCGTGTCTTTCAGCTTCCAGGTATAGTTAGAACATGTCAATTTAAATCTAATGATAATGTTTCGTTTGTCTTGTTTGCATCGCTGGGGGCATGTGCCGAAACGTTTGAATTTGTATTTTGTCGAATCGTATTTTAAGTTTGACATACATTGTTTTATTTACACAATTTTTTTTTGTTCTGTCTCATTAATCTGCTTTAAAAAAAAAAAAGAGAAAAAACTCAAAGGTAAAATTAATATTGGACCTCCTAACTAAAGGAACATAAGCTTTTACCTATATGAAATCCATTTGACTTCATAACTAGAGGAACATACATCTTTCATCGATATGAAATCCATTTGGACGTGATAGCTAAAGGAACAGACAGCTTGTCTCTCTCTGAAGTCCACTGACTTTAATTTATAATTGTCCGCACACGACGACATAATCGCTTCGAGCAGGTTTCATAATATAGCTCAATTTATTACACGAGCAAGTTGCCACCACACAAGGTACCACCAGTACATAATGCCACAAGAACACACCAGAACAGAGTGCCACTACATCAGAGCGCAACCAGAACTGAGTACCACCAGAACAGAGTACCACTAGAACTTATTACCACAAGAACATAGTACCAGAACAGAATGCCACAAGAAAAGGGTACCACTAGAACAGAATGCCCCAAGAAAATGGTACCACCAGAACAGAATACCACCAGAACAGAATGCCACAAGAAAAGGGCACCACCAGAACAGAGTACCACCAGAACAGAGTGCCACCAGAACAGAATGCCACCAGAAAAGGGTGCCACCAGAACAAGAGTACCACCAGAACAGAATGCCACCAGAAAAGGGAAAAGCTGATGACATTCATTATGACATTATTTAAACACCAAACTGGGAGGAGATGGACTTGACATAAAGATGTGCCGATCGCAAGGCTTACGATCATACTGCCACAGTGTCTGGAATTGAAGTAGGTGGCACACAAGCCACAATGAAAAAGATTTAAAAAGAAATCTATGTTTTAACTGATATATGGATCATTCCTAAACTTTTGTGATCAAAACTCTTTTGATGAAAATGTGTCACGTGTAAGAAGGAAACAATTCTCTCAAGAGTACATACTTTTTTTTACACGCCAATTCTCTAACGCACTGAAATGTCAGTGTGTCAGTGAAAAAGACTGTCAACAACTGGGCGTAGTGCTCATCACGATACAGTGAGCCCAGTTCAAGACAAGCTCCATGAATGTGGCGATATGTGACCCTCGTAAAAATTTTGGTCACACGAGGTACAGCACAAAGTCTTGGACACACAAGGCACAGCACAAAGTCTTGGACACACGCAGTACAGCACAAAGTCTTGGACACACGAGGTACAGCACAATGTCTTGGGTACAGGAAGTATAGCACAAAGTCTGGGACACACGAGGTACAGCACAATGCTTTGGACACACGAGGTACAGCAAAAAAATCTTGGACACACGAGGTACAGCAAAAAATCTTGGACACACGAGGTACAGCAAAAAGTCTTGGACACACGAGGCACAGCACAAAGTCTGGTGCCAGATGTCTATGATTTCACGTTTCTCTGCCAACTTAACTTTTTCGGCTGATATACTTGAAGAAGTTAACCTTACTCAGCAAAACCTGCAGATTAAGGGATTAACTCTTGACAAAGTGATGACCAAGGTGGAAGAGCTAAGACTTTTTTTCTGCACGAGGAGCACGGTCAAATAGTGGAGTATGCTATTGAACAAACACTTTGAAAATATTACCAATATTGAAACTAATGAGATAGAAAACTGAAGTCCATGAAGAAAATGGCAGGGGGAACAATCAATCGATGTTTTACTAAGTCAAAACTGAAACTAATTTATAACTACTATAGAACAGTCCAGGCTTACTGGTCTTTCGATTTTATCAGCTGACCGTAGTAATAATGAATAATTTTGATTTTGATGAATTGATTGACAGATGTGCATCTTTTAAGACCAGGAAAGTACAGTTTTAACTGTAAATTTCAATGTTATTTAAACATTAATTTCGTTGCATTTTTAAACGCTGTTAACTCAAATTCCATGTTTTCTACCTTTATGTATTTTGGCGCTTTTGGACATTAACAATACTATAAGCAATTCTGTGTGATCTTTTTAAGAATTACTCCATGCAGGTCCATGGTTGGGAGGGGGGGGGGGTGTTTGTCATCATGAGTTTCCCGCCCCGGGTGACACCAACCCTATAGTGACGCTTCTGGTTCCAATACCGCGAGAATCCCTGCAACAAACGGCTTATCAAAGCTAAAATTCCCCGACGGTTAAGTTCTTATTGACCATAAAGGGTCCCCACATTAGAGATTCGTGTACACGTCTCGGTTGTGATGAATTGCCCGCCATTCATTCAGTCGTGCACAAAACTCCCGGGCTAGGATTGATCGTCACTTCCGGTAAAAATCTTTAAAGTTGTCCATTTGAGCAGACACAACGTCTACGCCTTGTCCATTCATTTCTTCTCACGTTGGCGGCATTTTCTGCACGCTCAGCTCTTTAATGATTGGAAAGTATGGGGGGGGGGGGGGGGTGAGCTCGGAAAAATAAAAACCCCGCCCAAGAAAAAGACCAACCCCACCCGCCCCCCCCCAAAAAAAAAAAACAACAAAAAAAAAAACCCACCAAAAAAAACAACAACAAAAACCCACAAAAACACCTGCAACAGCATCTAATCCAATTGACTGTTTTTCCAAACATATCGATTGATTTTGCTCCTTAAATGTTAATGAGGATTGGATATGCTCTAAAAAGTTTCTTACCACAGCGTTCTTAAGCGTTGTTTAAGGTGGGATCAGACGGTGTGTTATACACCTGTTCTAGGTGGTGCATTGTTGAGTTCTGGACTGATTTAAACAGTGACACTGTACACATTTCATACTTTTTCTTCTTGTCTCATTGTCATTACAGGTTTGACAAAATGAACCTCGTCTAAGCTGTATCCCGTACAGAAATAAACAATACAATAAAAAAAGTTGCATCATATCTGTTGCAAAGAGACGAAAAAAAAATGAGTACCAAAAAAGGCGGGAAGAAGAAGGATGAGAAGCCTCCCCCAGCCACGGGCCCGGGGAGCAAGATTATCGCCCTTCCGGAACCCCTGAGGAAAGGTCACATCAAGCGAATCGGCGACACCAAGCTCGTCCACCTGCAGTTCGGCACGGCCAACATGAAGTCGTTGCCGCTAGAGATCTACAACAACGAAGAGCTCAGTGCCTTAACCGTCAAGTTCAACGCCGAGAACAACCGACTCAAACGTCTTCCGAAGTCGATCTCGGCCCTGGAGAACCTCGAGTTCATCGACATCCGCAACAACAACCTGTCGTCGTTTCCGGCATCCGTCGCCAAACTTAAAAAACTCAAATACCTGGACATCACCGCCAACCGGATCAAAAAACTGCCCAACCCCATTCACAAAGCGACGGGTCTGCAGACGCTGCTGGCCTCCAAGAACCGTATACGCGCACTGCCGAAGAATATCGGGAAGTCTACGAGCCTGGAGTACATCGACGTGTCCCACAACGTGATCAAGGCGTTCAAGAAAGGGGTCTACGAGGCCGGCGCCTTCATAAACTTCAGCCACAACCGCATCACCGAGATGCCGCCCGGGACGGTGAAGAAGCCGCACATCAAGAGACTGGACCTGTCGCACAACGCCATCGCATTCGTGCCGGACACCGTCGACCGGCTGAGCACCCTGACGTGGATAGACCTGTCCCACAACTCGCTGGACGAGCTCCCGGCTCAGATGGGGATGATAAAGTACCTGCATTACTTGGACGTCTCGCACAACTCTATCAAAGGTTCGTTTTTCTTACTAATTCTGATTGATGAGTGTAAGCGCTTGGTTGGTCAAATAGAGGAGCTGAAAGAAATCGCCATGATTGGGGCCGCGAAACAGGTAGATGCACAACTTCATGCCGCCAGCTTGTGTGGAGCTAATAAAATATTATTATAGATGCGCGGTTTTTTTGTGTTGTTTTTATTAATTTAATTTCAATTCATATTATTATTATTTTTTTTTATTTATTTTACATCGTATTTTATTTTTGAGGCGCATGAATCTATTTTTATTTAATGTGATTACTTTTAATTTCAAATATTGTTTCGCGTAATCAATTAAAGGTTTTTAGCTTGGTTCCACGGGATCACCGCTTGTATCAGAATTTTTTTTTTACTTAAGACAAAAGTCCTGCGATCATTTTCGGAAGGTGTGTGTGTGTGTGTGTGGGGGGGGGGGGTGAAAACATCATATTTACACTTAAAAGCGCTCCATTAAAGTCTATTAGTTTTCCATTTTAGTTTTTCTCCGTTAATAATTAAAGGGAAAAATCGGGATCACCGCTTGTATCAGAATTTTTTTTTTACTTAAGACAAAAGTCCTGCGATCATTTTCGGAAGGTGTGTGTGTGTGTGTGTGGGGGGGGGGGTGAAAACATCAGATTTACACTTAAAAGCGCTCCATTAAAGTCTATTAGTTTTCCAATTCAGTTTTTCTCCGTTAATAATTCAAGGGAAAAATAAATACTATTCCGTTTGATTAATTTTCAGTAATTTCTTTTTTTTTTAAAGAGACATAAACTAAAATTATAAGGTAAATTTATAATTATATATAAGGTAATGTTTTAAAATGTTAAAATATTGATCCAGTTGGAACAAATGTAGACAATAATTAATACTATAAAGTAGAAAATTATATATATATTATATGTAACTCCTTTATATAGAGAATTCCTAACAAAGACCAGTTAAAACGCAATAAAAGTATGAAATAATGTAACATTTCTTTTAAATTCATTACAATTACACTAATAAACACTCTGCATAAATGTAAATGAGCACTCTACGAAGCCACATTATTCGAACGGAATCAAAACGAAATTTAAATATGTTTTATTTTTTAAATTAAATTTTGAAATTATTTTCAGCACAGCTTTTCTGTGCGTAATGCATGTTAAGAAATTATAATAATTATTTGCTAAGTTTAAGTGCGTTTTAATTTAATAAAATCTTGTTAAATTTCATAATAGACGCTCTTCTCATTTCTTTAAGTCAACTCTGATTCTTGGAGTCATGAGGTTTAACTCACTATAAATTGGGCGAGTCCAATATACCGAAAGCTAAGCAACCCCGGAATGAGATAAACTATTTCAAACTGTCCTAGCAATCTAAGGGGCATGAACATAATTTTTTGTTGATAAATACTCAATACTCAAAAGCATGACACAACGTGGCAAATTACAATAGCATGAGAAAAAGCATGACTGTGGCATGCTAACGGGGACACATGATAAAAATATAACTTAAGAATTCACCATAACCCCCCCCCCCTCCCCCCCCTCTTTTCCCTCAAAAGCATGACACAACGTGGCAAATTAAAATAGCAAGAGAAAAAGCATGACTGTGGCATGCTAACGGGGACACATGATAAAAATATAACTTAAGAATTCCCCCTACCCCCCCCCCCCCTCCCCCCCCTCTTTTCCCGTATTTCACAGTCCTTCCAGACGAGATCTGCGCCCTCGGGTACGCCATCGACACCCTTAAACTGGCCAACAACGAGATCGCCCTGATCCCCGATGACGTGGATAAGCTGATGAAGCTGAGGATCCTGGACGTGGCCAACAACCAGCTGGAGTTCATGCCGGCAGCGGTGCATAGTCTGCCCTGCATAGAGGACATCAACGTCTCGGGGAACAAGCTCAACTCGATCAAGTTTGCCATGTCATTGAAGGTAAACCCGAGATCATGTATGTAGTATAGTCATACAAAAAGACATATATTGGTCTTCAGGAGACGTGTTGGAAGTATAAGATAAGATAAGATTATTTTATTGATTCAAATAAATGGAAATGTTTTTTTTATTGCATTATACATTTTCAGCACAAAAATAAAACAATTTGAACACAAGACATTTATAATAAATTATTTCAAACAGCCATTCAGTGAGTTCTCTAAGCAAATTCGGGGACTTATTAGTTCTCATTCAGATGTATGATTTCAGAGGAAGCACGCCGTTAAATTCGTACAGATTGGGGAACAAAATAATTTTTATATCTGTCAGTCCTCGCCCTGATGGAAAGAATTCGTCCCGAACGGCCCGATCCTAAGTATCTGATGAAGAGGGTGGGATGTATCATCCAAAATGTGTTTAGTTTTACAAAAACATCTTTCTTCAAATAGTTCTTCAAGTGAAGGATGTTTAGTTTGTGTTATGTTCCTAGCTTTCTTGATTAGTCAGTTTATGCGGTGTTTAATTTCAGACGTTGAATTCCCACACCAGTAGGTAATACTGAAATTAAGCAGGCTTCCAATAGTTGCACTGTAGAATAAGTTAACGACTTGTTTGTTTACGCCAAAATTGTACAGTTTTTTGAGGTAGAACAGTCTCGGGTAACAGGCTCAACTCTGTCAAGTGTGCTGTGTCATTGAAGGTAATCTAGACATAGTTCGTTGGTCTCATAGACTCATGTTGAAGGTAATGTAGACATAGTACGTTGGTATCATAGACTTACGTTGAAGGTAATATAGACATAGTACAGTGGTCTTATAGACTCATGTTGAAGGTAATGTAGACATAGTACGTTGGTATCATAGACTTATGTTGAAGGTAATATAGACATAGTACGGTGGTCTCATAGACTCACGTGGAAGGTAATATAGACATAGTACGGTGGTCTCATAGACTCATGTTGAAGGTAATATAGACATAGTACGATGGTCTCATAGACTCACGTTGAAGGGAATATAGACATAGTACGATGGTCTCATAGACTCACGTTGAAGAAAATATAGACATAGCACGGTGGTCTCATAGACTCGTGTTGAATGTAATATAGACATAGTACGGTGGTCTCACAGACTCGTGTTGAAGGTAATATAGACATAGTACGGTGGTCTCACAGACTCGTGTTGAAGGTAATATAGACATAGTACGGTGGTCTCACAGACTCGTGTTGAAGGTAATATAGACATAGTACGGTGGTCTCACAGACTCATGTCGAAGGTAATATAGACATAGTACGGTGGTCTCATATCGTTGTGTTTAAGGTAAAATAGAGCACCGTACGGTGGTCTTATAGAGTCAGGCTGAAGGTAATATATGTATCGTAGTGATCTTTTAGAAATATGTTGAAGGTGATTGGACAATCTGGCGGAGTTATATCTTAATACTGACTTCATATTTCAAAGCTTACGTGGAGCAGATGCTCAGTTTTGGCAGTTTGGGAAATATTTGCGTTGAATTTTTCAATGTCCTCATCTACTGTCCATACTCGTCTTAAAAAGTACATAAAACAACAGAGAAAACACCCACACTTATTCACGCTATTATAAGGTGAAACGCAATAATGTTATACAAAACATTGTTATTGCCCCAACTCGCCAGGGTCTTGTTAGCCTTCAAGTCGCCAACAACAAGGTCGAGGTCATTCCGGAAGACATTAACAAGATGAAAGCCTTGGCGACACTCGACCTGTCCGGGAATGGTATAAAAGAATTGCCGGCATCCATAGGTACGTCTTGAATTGATCCCTGCATCTGTGTGTGGCGTGAGATTTGTTGATTAGTTCACACCTGTGATTTGATATTACAACCAGCAGAGGCTGACGATTGTAAAAAGCACATTTAAAGGACATTAATTAAACAAATAATTGGATAATGAGTTCAAAATTGTGCCCCCCCCCCCCGACCCCCCAAAAGCTTTTGTCATTTCTAAGAACGTATAACGTCAGGTCGCATTACGTGATATTACTATTTTTAGACAATGTTTTCGTAAAGAAAATAGCTTCGAACAATATATTTTCGCATACATATACATATATATATATATATATATAAATATAGCAGTAGCAATTTATTTATAAAATATTTCATAAAATAAAGTTGTCAACAGGTTTTGGTCAAGGTTTATACCAACTATGCCGGCTCACATTAACGTAAAAGTGCCGGACAGCGGATGAGAGACTGGGCAAACGGAATACCAGGATGTTTTTATTAACATCCTAATGGCTTGGCCAAACTATACGCCTGGCTGTGCTATTGATAGATTTCCACCATTAAATGACAAACCCTATATTATGCAGATGACAAATTCATCTCCCGTAGATACAGCACAACCACAAATTGTCCCACCTATACAATTTTGAGAAAAAAAAATTTGGATTGTGTAATAATATATGAAGCTTTTTCACTATAAAAATATTACAACTCCCCCGCCCCCCCCCCCAACAAAAACAAACACAGACGAGCAAACACAACAAACCTTTATGACTGTGCCACCCAGAGGCGTAGCTATAATAGTGTTTGGCGCGCCCCCTTTCTTTTTTTTTCAACTCTCAAACCCATTATTTTCATCCATAAAATAATATCAAAGCACATTTTGGCGCCCCTAACTATTCTGACGCCCAGGGGCATCTGCCCCCGCCCCCTACCCCTTAGCAACGCCTCTGGTGCAACAAGAACTTAGTTAAGTGTACAGCTTAACTCTCCAACCCACCGCTCTATATTTTGACCACGTGCACAGGGCTCGTCAAAACCCTTAAGGTCCTCAACCTGTCCAGAAACAAACTGAAAGAGCTGCCGGACACACTGGGCAAGGACCAGGTTCTGACCGTCCTCGACGTGTCCTACAACAGCTTGACCGCCCTGCCGTCGGATTTGAGGAAGCTGAGAAATCTGGAGACGTTCCACGTCAACAACAACGAGATCGCGTCCATCCCGAAGTCTGTTGAATACCTGTATCAGGTGAGAGCATCGTGCTGTGGGTGCGTACTCACTCAGTGAGCGATTGAAACAAACGATAAGGTTCCTGTCAGGGCAAGTTTGTGTGGTGCGCAATTTGTACACAGTTGCCAACTGAATCAAATACGATGTACGGAACAATATTATAAATCTCCGTATTTATCATGGACGTAAACATAAAAAAAAACAAACTGAATCATATTAAAGAATAAAATTGCTAAATGTATGAAGGAAAAAAAAACTGTTAAAAATCCTAATGACTCCGTCTCTATGATTTGTGTAATGACCAAGAGCCCATTATGTAACGTTACTTTGTAGTATTGCTTTCTCGTTTATGGTAAATTTCTCATGAATATGATCACACGAGTTTAAATCAAGCAAGAAGAAAAATAGAAATACCAAGATTGCCACCAAGATTGCCACTTTTAAACTTTGAACGATTTTTGGGGAAAAAAAAAAAAAGAAGAAAAAGCTGTTTTTTCCGGATATCCTAAAGTGCGTGCAAAAAATGAAAGGAAAATTCTCCTTTGAAGTCAAATTTTTAGGAATTGTCCCGAACTTAACGGTTGGCAACTGCGGCAACGTATAAATGTAAGAATGGGAGAGAAAGCCATAGGGTGTGAACTGAGTGCATTCGTTTTCCTCTCCGCTTCGTGATGGTCCCAGCTTGACCTTTGCTCTCAGTTGCCTAATCACCGGAAGAGTCTCATATTTCAATCTAGGAAACGGAGTGCACCCCTCTCGCGTTCCTCCGTTTCCTAGATTGAAATATGAGCCCCCCCCCCCCAAATCCCAAGACTTATGGTATTTATTATTTCATTATTCTGACCCCCCCCCCCCCCCAGGTGAGGTCGATGAATGTCGGATCCAATCAAATCAACGAGATGCTCCTTCCAAAGACCTTGACCCACCTCTACCTCTCGGACAACCCACTGACCTTGAACTTCGACGATCACAAGTCGTTGTTTCACGTCATGGGAGATAAGGATCATATACGGTCAGTTGGTCATTGGTCATGGGAGATAAGGATCATATACGGTCAGTTGGTCATTGGTCATGGGAGATAAGGATCATATACGGTCAGTTGGTCATTGGTCATGGGAGATAAGGATCATATACGGTCAGTTGTTAATTCTTTAAAAAAAATATTGTGACGATTTTAATTTGAAGATTCAGTTTAAAAAATAACAAGAGGAAAATAAATAGCCACAAGGTGGAATGAACAGATATAAAATAAAGTTAAAAATGAACTAGGGATGGGGGGGGGGGGTCAAGGTGGAATTAACAGATATAAAATAAAGTTAAAAATGAACTAGGGTTGGGGGGGGGGGGGAAGTTTAACGTGGCTGGTGCCCCGTTTCCACAGCTGCCGGTTTTTCCAATTATTTCAGCAAATGGGGCCAATTTTTAACAAATCTTTGTTTTAAAAAAAAAAAAAAAAAAAAAAAAACAACGTTTAAATTGTCTTCCAGAAACCTGACCCACTTAGAAATATGTAAGTTAGAGCTGGACGAGTTACCTCCCGCCTTATTCAACTGTCGTCTGCTCAAAGTTCTGAACATCTCGGACAACCACCTTAGAACTCTCAGTGAACAGGTACTTAATTCATATTCATTTAAGTACTTCGGCGCCTTGGGCCGTATTTGCTCTATTTTGATTTAATAGTAGTATCGTATGATTTACATAGGGTGTAATGGAGAGTTTATTACTTTTCATTTTCCAAAAACTCTGGCTAAAAAAAAGAGGTTGCCTACCTTAGTCTGGGAACGATTATTCAACAATGATACGTTACGCAACTTTCGGAACTCATTTAATTTAACACTCAACACAATGTTCTCATGTTATGAGTAAAGCTGTCTTACACATAGCACTCAACACAATGTTCTCATGTCATGTGCAAAGCTGTCTTACACATAAAACTCAACACAATGTTCTCATGTCATGAGCAAAGCTGTCTTACACATAACACTCAACACAATGTGCTCATGTCATGAGCAAAGCTGTCTTACACATAAAACTCAACACAATGTTCTCATGTCATGAGCAAAGCTGTCTTACATATAGCACTCAACACAATATTCTCATGTCATGAGCAAAGCTGTCTTACACATAACACCCAACACAGTGTTCTCATGTCCTGAGCAAAGGCATTCATTTTTGGGCACCAATATAAAAAAAACAACACATGTATTGAATTTTCATGACCGACCTGGCCACGATGCAAAATCGTCATCTTTAAAAAAAAAATGGTCTGTAGCTGACATATGGAAACACTCGGACGTGGATCTCCGCAAGGCCCGACACGTGTTTCTCCCACTCTACACAATCTCAGAAATACGTACCCAAAAACCCCCACAAAACAACAACAACAACAAAGGAACAAATATTTCCCAGCATCCTTCATAATGACCGACATCTCAATCACTTACGACACACGCCATCTAATGACGTCGATAAGACTGGCAGAACTGTTCGGTTTTGTCTTGTTCCACCCTTGACCGGTGTTGAAACTGATGAGGGCGCGACATGTATTTAAAAAAAAAAAATAATTGTACAGTAATAATAATAACAAAGATGATGATGATGATGATGATAAGGATGATGGTAATGACCAAAATAATAATGATGATGATGGTGATCATGATAATAATAATAATGATAATAAGGAAGATGATGAAAATGATGGTGATAATGAGGATGACCATAATGATAATGATGATGATAATGACCATGATAATGATGATAATATAAATAACAACAACAACATCCTGTGCTTGTCGGCAGCCGCCCCAACAATGACAACACACATTTAAATAAGGCAATGCACGAATGTGTTGATATCTGTATTCCAACGTGTCAACTGTTGTTATCGCTATGCAGACGTGTAAGCTCAGGGCCCTGGAGTATTTAGACGCCAGCAGAAACAACCTGGAGGACCTACCCGGCGGTCTGAGCAACCTACAGAATTTGAAAAGTATCAAAGTCACAGAGAATGGCATTACCGAGTTTCTACCTGTAAGTACTTGCAACCTGTATTTTATTGCTGTTCCCTGTGCTTTGTGGATACCTGTACTTTTTTTTATACATGTACTTCGTTCTCACCTGGACTTTGTTCGTACCTATACTTTGTTGATATATGTACAGCGTTGTTACGTGTCGTTTGTTCTTACTTGTCCTTTGTTCTTCCCTTAACGTTGTTCTTACCTATTCTTTGTTTTTACCTGTATACTTTGTTGTCACTGGTACTTAGATGCTACTTTTATTTTTTTTTTGTTACCTGTACTTTGTTTTTACCTCTACTTTGTTCTTACCTGTACTTTATTCTTACATGTACTTCGTTTTTACCTGTATGCGGTTGCTATACTTTTGAGTAGTTGCTACCTGAATACGTTGACTTGAAGACAAAAAATAAAACAAAAGTGTGTCCTCACAATATCGAAAGAAAAGCTGGCCTTCCTATAAAGATCTTAATGGTTTGCGCCACCTATAAAGATCTTAATGGTTTGCGCTACCTATAAAGATCTTAATGGTTTGCGCCACCTATAAAGATCTTAATGGTTTACGCCACCTATAAAGATCTTAATGGTTTACGCCACCTATAAAGATCTTAATGGTTTACGCCACCTATAAAGATCTTAATGGTTTGCGCCACCTATAAAGATCTTAATGGTTTGCGCCAACATTTTGAAAACACGCAAAGGAGATATCTAAAGTTAAAACTGTTGGCAATCAATGTTGGCTCAATGCTCACCACGTTTCCGTAGGGTATTCTGAAGCTGTGCCACCTGGAAGAGTTGGATCTCAGCTACAACCGGATGCGGCTCATGCCGGACGACTTCGGCTCCCTGAACAAGCTGATGAAGCTCGACCTGTCCAACAACGAGCTGGTCAACTTCCCCCAGGACAAGGTGGACGTGCTGGCCTCGCTGGTAGAGCTCAACGTCTCCAAGAATCATATCGACGTCATGCCCATGGGTTTCCCATACTTGTACAGACTCAAGGTTAGTCTCTCTCTCTCTCTCTCTCTCTCTCTCTCTCTCTCTCTCTCTCTCACGCCCATGGGTTTCCCATACTTGTACAGACTCAAGGTTAGTCTCTCTCTCTCATGCCCATGGGTTTCCCATACTTGTACAGACTCAAGGTTAGTCACACTCTCTCTCTCTCTCTCATGCCCATGGGTTTCCCACACTTGTACAGACACAAGGTTAGTTTCTCTCTCTCTCTCTCTCTCTCTCTCTCTCTCTCTC
>CAXITT010000469.1:280727-294199 GCA_964033795.1 Lymnaea stagnalis | reverse complement strand
GGGGGGGGGGGGGGTTAGGCTCGAGGGCATCACTTCAGTTATAATACAACTTAAACACTATTTATATGTATTTAGTGTATGTGTTTGGAATACATAATTCTAAACTAGAACCCCCGCGTTATGTTTTTTTTCAGGGGTCCTCAAACACAAAAGAAAAAGGATGAATGAGAGAGAATATGAAACCATACGTACATTTACATATTTTCAAAACTTCATGTATTATTTTTAATGAATATTTATACATTGCCTATTTTAAAAAAAAAAAAATTTGATAATTTAAGTATTCATTAAACAAGACATCTTAAATGTATGAGAACCGTTTTTTTTAAACAAAGCTCAGCTGTGATATTTTAATTGCGTTATCTCTGTTACAATAATATATTATTACATCATAAGCTACAAATTGTTAGTTTCGTATTTCCTAATAAGTCATTTGTCCTTGAAATTGTTACCTGGATGTAATTCACGTTATAAAATATCATTGTCTTATGATTATGAGCAACCTAGTTTGTTAAATTTTTTATTGATTGATTAAATTGTGTGACATAAAAGAGGTAAAATATAGCGTCTAAATGTACAAGATAAATAATGGGCTGGTCCACTGTTCCGGTATTAAACAGAAACTCATCCCTCTCCCCCATAGACAGCGACGAGGCCATGACAGGCAATTCAGGCTCATACCAGCAAGAAGCCAGGATATGAGCTGCTCATTTCTGCCCAAGACAATCAGGGACTGGAACAAGCTTTCAAAAGGAACAGTTGAGGCGACAACACTAGACACATGTGTCTATTGCCTCAAGCCTTCAAACCCCCCATTGCATGATTCCCTCACAAAGTGGCACTGGAAATCAGTGAAATGTCCTCATCAACACCAGCACAGAAACATTGCATATCCCCTATACATACATAGGAGCCAGAATGATCAATAAATTGATCGTGGGCCCTTAAGACATAGAGGAAGAAGAAGCTTAATATGAGTTAGTCACGACAACACGTGAGGCCCTCCTTTTTTGAAAACACTTTTTATTTTTAAAGCTGTGCAAAGAACAAAGTTTTGAACATTTTTTTGTCAGTGTTCCAACTGTCACAGGCACATTTTAAGATATTTTCACGATTTTCTTCAAATTTAAACCTTTCTTTAGAATGAGTAAAATGCGCACAGTTGTATAATTTTCTTTTATATAAATTTAACTTTTTCCTGAGACTTCTTCGATTTCGGCGCCCCTTTCCAACTTCAGATTTTTCCCCAGAGGCATTTTGCACACATGGCAAAAACTGAAATTTGCACTCATTTCAAGCTTGAGAAATATATTTTGATATAAATTAAGATTTAGAAAAAAAAAATCAGATTTATTTTCACATGGATCCACATAAGACTATAATTGTATTCATTTAAACGTAAACCCAAGCGTATAGTTATTTAAATGTATTTCACAAAATTTTGATGGGCTGGTCGATTTTGCGCCGCCTTCAGTCGCTGTGCTGTGTCTCTGTTCAACTCTAGTCCGTCAGAAGTGTTCCTACCCCTAGCACTGTGCCTCCCATTCACACTGTGTCTCAGACAAGACCCTCTGATTGGCGAATAAAGCTCCGCGAAGAACATTATATTTATATTTAAACGGAAGGTCTTCAAAACTTCGTTTAATTGAAACATTTTTCAAAACTTCGTTTAATTGAAACATTCTGAATTTAGACGTATTAATGTTTTTACAATTAATTTTATTCTCAAATAAAGTTCCTAAAAAGCTCCCGTAGCTAACCAGGTGCACATCTAGGCTACTTGGCGCCTATGGCAAAATGGGGAGGGGAGAGGTCAGAAATTTTGTGTAATATGCATTATTATCCATTGTTCAAATTTAGTGCTACCTTGAAAGACTTTGTAGTGCATGTTTAGGAGAGAAAGAGAGGGAGAGAGAGAGCGCGCGAGAGAGAGAGAGAGAGTGAGAAAGTGAAAGAACGAGGTAGAGCGAGAGAGAGATAGAGCGCGAGAGGGTTAGAGAGTGAGAGAGATCAAGCAAGAGAGAGCGAGAGAGAGAGAAGGGAGAGAGAGAGCGAGAGAGAGAGAGAGAGAGAGAGAGAGAGAGAGAGAGAGAAGGGAGCGAGAGGGAGAGCGAGAGTGAGAGAGAGCGTGCCATAGGATCGAGCTCCGCACCCCACTCGCTACACCACTGCGTCCGTGGATTCAGGCAGACCCCACCCGCTAATCCCCAGGAGGTGTGGTTATGATATCAAAGATTGTCTACGTCATCCCACTTATGGCCTCCAGTCCTAGTCAAATCCTTGCGAGTCAGCATAATAAGCAGGGCTGGCACTAGACATTTTCAGGTTGGGTGAAAAGAGGCAATTGTAGCCTTCTGGGAAATTATGGAAGAGTTCAGAATTATTTAATTTTTTTTTATTTTAACAAATTTTGCCACCCTTGGCACCTGTGTGATGATCACGCATCGTACCTGCCTTGAGCCGGCCCTGATAATAAGGGTTCATCTCAAAAGCGATCTAAGGGCAGAGGAGTTGTCAAACTTCCTTCTCCATATAGGAATAGGATATGAAGGTTTACAGGAAGAAGATGGGTCGGTTCTGTGAAATATAAGCACGTCGATTACCTGGTTGCGTGCATATAAATTCCAGGTGAGGTGGTGTATAGGTCTACATAGGGTTTTAACAAAATAATCTGATTGTTGGTTGACTTACAACTCATGACTATCAATGTACAATACAGAGCAAAGCAATATGTATTTTTTTAAAAACTTCGCTGCCAATTACATTTTCATCACTTAAGATTACCCCCCCCCCTTTTCTAAAAAAAAAAAAAATAAAAAAAAAAAAAAAAAAAGAACAACTAAAAAAAAAAAAAGCAATAAAAGAATAAAATAAATAAATTTCCTTAACTTTTCATTTTTCAAACCTTTTTATTTTTAAAATAAGCTACTTTTCATAATTCAAACACCTTTGTAAAGCAAGGTACCGGTACCCGGTATTAATAATTAAATAATGTTAATTAAAATTTCTAAATGTATAGGTTAGAATTAGAATAGTAGACGTTAAAGATATTGGGCATATTTCCTTCAAAGATTGCAATCTTTTCTTAAATCGACTTGAACTGAATCTAAATGAGTGCCTTCAAGCAGCACGATTTGTACGCCGCTGCTTTACACATTATAATATACCGAATCACTCCATCCCAAAACTTTTAAACACCATCCTTCACCTTTATCCCCTTGAACTTGGGGATCTGTTTAGTTCTTCAAGTTGTTGACAAAAAGTTGTTACCCATTTAAATTTTATTGTACTTTTGATTTTGAAGTATTCAGCATCATACTTAGCAATGAATTCCTTAAACTTAAAGCTTTTACGAAAACTGCCACTATTCCGACAGTGCTGGATTTCAACAGGGTAACCGTTCAGCGTTTAAGTTTAAGTTTAGTTATCGAAGTGGCTTTTCGGACCCGGCTACCAAAAGTAAGAGGTTGGGATTAAAAAATGTTTAAAACATTATTGTTGGGTAGTAAGATACAATTTGGTATCGAATGAAAGTTAATTGAATGGACTATATGTTTGTCAACTTAATTCTTCAGTTAAACTAAAATAAACTGCCACAAATGACACCCAAATAGCATTTAGTTTTAGACCTGGGTCCCATTAGACCAAATATTCACATGACACATGAGATGTCATTTGTGGTAGTTTATTTTAGTTAAACTGAAGACTTAGGGCTACAAATATATAGTCCATTCAATTATCTTTCATTCGATACCAAATTTTATCTTACAAACCCAACAAATATATTTTAAATATTATTTAATAAATAGGCAGTGTCTACACGTCTGGACGTATATCTCCCGCACTATTTGTCCGGCGACCAAGTCACATGACCGCCGGAAGAATACTTTATAGAGATATTTGTCCGACGACCAAGTTACATAACCGTCGTAACAAGTGGCGAGAGATATTTGTCTGTCAGCCTTGTCACGTGACCGCGAATGATTCAAAACTATTGTTATTCTTAAAATCTGTTTCTCTACCAAGTAATGTATGGAGTATCTTGCAAACAAATAATAGAAAAAAATACTTGGTTATATTACCAAAACAAAGTGGGGGTTAAGTAATTATGCATTCTAGAAGGAAGCAATGCTGAGAGGGAGAGAATTACGGTAATAAAAAATACGAATGCTAAAAAAATAATAGTAATAGTGAGGGTGATAAATAATTAAGTTTAATAATAGCGGGGAGGCCGATAGTTTACCAGTACAAAGAAATAGACCCTACTTTTTAATATAGGGCCAATATAGTGGTAACTTGGTCTACGTCTCATGCAATACTAAATACTAATCCTGAAATACAACTTTATTGACATAGGTCTATTGAAGGCTACTGGTCTTATTTTATTTGGTTCATATTTTAAATTTGGGCTTCAAGGTAGAGCTTTACAAGATGTATTAACCAAGATTAGGGACTTTTTCTTTGACTTTGAAGAGTTGGAATCAAATAGACTAGTACCGGTAATAGTAGTAGTAACAGTACTACTGGTTAGTATATAGGCCGACGAGTTAAATAATCAAAGTCAAACACTTTATGTATGTTAGAGCATTTGATTATATTAACATGTTCAGCATTTATTTATTATCTAGGGATCGGAATATCAAATTCAATGCAACTATTTTGCCGGAGACCACTTGTTACATGACCTGCCGCAATAATAATGCACTACCAGTCGTCCGGCGGTCACGTGACATGCTCGCCGGACATATATCTCCCACACTATTTGTCCGGTGCGCCGGGCGTGTAGACACTTCGTTTTTAATAAACCCATTCTCTTACTTCTGATACCGGGTCCGAATAGCCGCAGCCTTAAATTATTATTATTTATTTTATAATAATTATAATATAATATTAATTTAAATGTTTATTAAAATGTACTGGTGTATTATCTGTAACCCTACTGTAGTGCTTAGACTTTAATTTGTACTGCGTTTTATTACCAGAGGAGCTATCACCAAGTAAGTATAATTTATATAAAGTAAAAGGGATATAGTTACTCGACACAATCTTCAGTCTAGTGTTTTCCTCTAGTGACAATTTCATTAATATTTGAATTTATCTATGAATGCAACAAATACAAAGCACAAAATATTCGTTAATTATATCTTTTTAATTTACGCTTATGCATAGATTAGATGTTTGATCTCATAAAGTTAAAGAGGCATCATGTGGGCCCTGCACCTGGGCCACCAAATTTTAAGGGGTGTAAATTGTAAAGTTGTAGTGTGGGAAAAAATTTGAACTATCTACTTTGCATGCAGTTTTTTGCAGGGGGCACAAAACCGAAACCTTGCATGGGGTCCTCCAAAAGTCTTGTGACGGCTCTGCTCTCATATTAGTCTTATGATATCCTATACAATAATGTGTATACTAGATGAATAGTCCTGATAGCATGGTAAATATTTATTGACATTATTTTATTGGTAAGGAATACTCAGTCCCCTAAATATGACCACTGGTTATTTGATGGTCCTAACATTTTTGCTGAGAACAAATACTTGGTTCCTAAATGAAATGAGATTTTTTTGCTATGATGCATCATGATTGTCTAAAATGTTTACATAGTCTGCAGGATTGCGAGTGTTAAAGCATAACGTGTAGGCATAGGCCCCTAAAGACACATTTTCTTTTTCTCTCTAGGTATGTCATGCATGCCCAAATGAGGCACAGGCACCACAATCACATCCAGCATAATCTTGGACTGTCTTTGCAATATGAAGAAGATGTCGCAGTTATCCATCTTAATAGTGGATCAGATAATCGAATCAACCATACTTTCCTTAAAGATCTTAACTCTTTACTGGATTCTGTTATTGGGTAATACTTTCTTACTAATTTTTCAGGTAACCTATAACAAATTATTTTACAATATTCATGTAGGCCTACCGCTATACCGGTACCCACAAAATTTTGGAAAATATGAATATAATTTATATTATAATTATAAAGAAATAAAATTGGCAATTTTATTTTCATAAGTTTAATTGAGTGTACTTTCAGTTATATGGTTTGAGCTGTTATGTATTTGGAACAAAATATTTATTATTGCCAGTTTTAAAGATATTTAAATTTTCTTTTATTATCATTACATAGCAATTCTTCCTGTAAAGGTCTGGTAACAACAGGAGAGGGCAAATATTACAGCAATGGCCTTGACCTTGAATGGATGGAAACAATATCTGGTCAAGAGCTCATAGAATTTATGCATGATTTGCAAAGGCTTTACCTTAAAATTCTTCTATTTCCGCTTCCAACTCTTGCTGTTCTGAATGGTAAGTAATGATTGTTGATTACAATTATATTTTACCAGGCATGTTGATTTTGCTCAGAATTTAAAAAACTAACCAGCATCAACCATTAAACAAAATATTAATCACTGAATTCCATATGCTTATGAAATAAATGACTTTGTGTTACTGATAATAAATAGGCACTTATAAGATTAAATATTCTTGGATTTGAGTTTGATGAACTCAGATTAAATTTTTAATTTAAAAATATTTTCAATAGGTTAAGATTCAGAAAATATATGAAATAGCTTCCCTTTTACTTTTAACACTTTGGAGAAAAAATTTGGGTTTCACCACATTTACAGTTTTGAAGCTTTAAAAAAATTGTCTTGATAAACTTAACCAGCGGTTCTTAACCTGTGGGTCACGACCCCTTTGGGGGGGTCGCATGACCATTTTCTAGGGGTCGCCTAATACCATCTGAAAACACAGTAATGAAGTAGCAACGAAAATAATTTTGTGGCTGGGGGTCGCCACAACATGAGGAACTGAGTTCAAGGGTCGTGGCATCAGGAAGGTTGAGAACCACTGAATTAGACAGATATCATTATAAATTGTTGAAAACTTCTATTTCCTTTTCGATAGGTCACACCTACGCGGGTGGAGCTATTTTAGCTTTTGCTCATGATCTACGCACGATGAATTCAGATAAGGGATGGCTGTGCTTCAATGAGGTGCATCTCAATAAAAGAGTCAGCCTGTTTATAAAGGAATATTTAAAGTGAGGAACTCCTGAAAAAAGGGTTTTCTAATTGTAACAAGAATTTCTTTAGAATCCATGAAGAGGATATTTTTTAAATTAGTTGTAGGTTTAAAAAGAAATCAATGATTTGTTCTGAGGTGCCTGCTCTTTGTAAATCTTTTAATGCTATCTTATAAATGAATTACCTGTTTAGTGTTATACATTTATAAATTGGGGTAATGCTTTTATAAATTGGGGTAATACTGTTATAAATTGATTTGCTTCCTGACATTTAAAATTTTTATTCATCCCAATAGTGTCTTTTCTAAGTGTCCCTCTGAAACCTCTTTAGTAACTCAAATCTTTCATTTATGAAGTGCTGCATAGAATATTGTTTCCATTTTGAATTTATTATATAAATTTTGTATTTCTGTTTGAGTTGACTTAAAAACAACTTGTAAATGATCACAACAGAATCAAATTAGGAGGCGGAAAGAACGTGTCAGATGCCCTTGTGTTGGGTCGCAGATATTCCTCTGATGACGCTCACAGAAACCACCTTGTTCATGCCGCCCACCCGAGTCAGTCGCTGTTGGATTTCTCTCTGCAAGTTCTACAGTCCTTTTACGGTAAGGACGGCTACACCCGACAGGGCTTGCTCAACATGAAGAAAGACATTTACAAGCTACCCATCGAAGCCTTTGACAGAGATGTGAAAGACAAGCTTCCCTACATGGCCATACAGTTTATGACAGAATCTCAACTGTCAAATATTGGGGCGTGAGGAGGTGTTTTTTAAAATTTTTTATTAATTCACTTTTATAAACGGATTTACTGTTACATGTACAGGGTAAGGCAAGATACATAAAAAGTGTCAGGACTAGAAAAGATTTTGTGGCTCTTTGTATGCTATAAATACTGTTTGTTGTTCTCAAATTGTTACTTTGTTGACCCCAGGACAGTTAAGTCTGTAAGTGAATATAATTATTTTCCATATTATTAATTGTGTGTAATGTATGTTAGGTAACATACTCAAAGTGATCACTCGAGTTATGGTAAAACTCCCCTCCTCCAATTGGTTTTACTAGCTAAATGTTTTGCTAATCTAAGCTAACATTGACTGACATGACAATGGGTAAACTGTCAATAGATTGTTTTATTTTGATTTAACATTATGATTACCGGTATGGTGAAACAACTGTAATGTGATCATTGATGTAAGTAACTTACTTAGTAAGAGACTCAGTAAAAGATGTTGTTGAGCTCTGAGTATATCTCAGAGGCAGCGTACCCACGTGATTGATGTAGCTGTAATGGAACGGTTGGATTTTTTTTGGGGTCACCCACAACCACCACAGCCCCCATGTTTCACTACACTGCCAAAGAATCCTCTGACTCCTGGTCAAGTACCCCAGGACTATGTCCATGCCCTATTTTACATTAGAGTTTAATTTCCAGTTGGTGCCTTACGTATTACAACTGCATCTACCGTGGGAAGTGCTCATCATGTAAAATGGAAACTATTATTATAAAAAAACACATATGTATATTGATAGTTCCACTGTCGAAAGTCGACCATGACCATTCAAAACACCAACCTGTTGTCGGGGCTGAGTCTGTCTGTGAGTACGCAGATGGCTGATCAGGCCAATTCTGCCACATAAAGCTCTGGCGCAAAAGGTGCAGGGGATGGATGGGACAACGCCAGGTACAGAGTTAACTCTCGCTATTCTGGCTTATCTTTTGTTTTCTGTAGCAGCTGTTATGTCAGCCTCATGTTGCACTGAGCCCTTGTGTATGAAAGAGCGCCACGTGCCTTGATTCTTTGAGGACTGTTCCCACATGTCAGGATCAATGTGAAATGCTTTCAACGGATTCTTTCAGTGTGACGTTTTAAAGACACACTTTTATTTATATATTTAACTTTATAATCGCCTTAACAGTTGTTCCCACAAAAATTATCTTGTTGTGAGTTATAACAATGGTTTTAAATTACACTTCAAAGCTCGCTCAAAAACAAAGATACCTAGCTATTTAAAAAATGATACACATTTGTTTTTGTTAGCAATTGTTGATGTTATCGTACATTATCATTTTGTGAGCGCTTTTGATTTTTTTTTTTTTAAAGGGTCATGGGCTAACACATTATGTAAAACTGCATTATATTTCTATGGGGGAGTTATGCACTCTTAGAACTTGCTTATGACTCTTTTGGTCCTGTTAATTGCATCTTCATTTGGACAATTTAATTATTCCTGCTATATTGTTAATAAATTGCCCATTATTTCTTGTATAACATATACTTATATTTTACTACTTAATGCCTCTTGAGGCATCTAACTTCATTTTAAATGAGGTAAATAAAAATTGAATATATATATTATTGTGTCCATTTAAATATGTAGCTCACTAAAAATATTTGAGATATCAGCAAGTGGTTCCCACTGACCTAACGCTTGCTTGCCTGCCCCTGTTATAGTGTAGCATTAATTATGAGACTATGCCAATAGAAATAAACAGTTTATGAAATGAATTTGGTTTGTAAAAATATTATTTTTTTTACTAGCCGTAAAAACCTGTTTCCTTTAATATTTTTTTTTACTAGCCGTAAAAACCTGTTTCCTTTTATGCTTTCTTAATGAAGGACATTTAGCAAAGACCGGGAATCTTTTTTTCAGTGAAGAACCATTTTTATACATTTTGTCTGCTAATAAAATGTTTTAGGATCTGCAGGCAGGGGTTCCGCAAACTTTTTCCTCTAGTGGCTCACTTAGGACCTCCCCAAGAATGTCACACCCCCACCACAAGTAAATCATACCAAAGTATTGGAAAATTTTGGGCTTGGTTAGTAGAGAATATATTTTTTTATAACTACGATGAAGTAGTGAGAAGTTCATGCAGGACCACTTGCCAAATTTGAATTTGGTGAGCTTAAATGTCGCGCCATCATTCCTCAATTCCTGATATTCCCTTTGAACTTGATTTCAAAAAAATTTGGCCGTCTCATTCTTCAAGTGCTTTCAGAATTTGAAAAAAAATATCACAGAGATTTATATTAGCACAGTTGTTTTTTTAATTAATTTTTTAATAGAGCAGCATAGTAAATGAGGGACAAATCTAATCACTAATTTTATATGTGCACATATTTCGTGACATCTGACTACAAAGTCATATTAACTTGTTAATAAGATTAATTACGTATCAAGTTTATTAAATGGTTGATCTTTCTGTAGGCGCTGCGTTTTTCCCCCCTCCTGCAGCCCTTATGTTGTGACACACCTGGCAGCATCTCGCATGGCACACTAGTGTGCAAGGGCACACCGGTTGTGGAGCTCTGAGACAGAGTGAGGAGGTGTACAACGAGAAGTATGTCAACCTTGAGAGTTGGCCTGATATCATTCTTAGTAAATCATCCGTGTGTTTTGTCAAGATTCATACCCAGTACAATATTCTAGCAAACACCCATCATTTGGCCTCAGAGCGATAGTCAAATAAAAAAACTTGAGTCCAAGGAGGCTAAAAAATTTTGCAGGCAATAAGTAAAACAACTAGTACCATCACTTCACTACTTCACAATGTTTGAGGGGTTTAAAAATGACTTGTCTCATGTTGTGATAACCCTTGGGAAATACTAAGGGTGGTGACAACGTCTCAGTATTGGATGGACATGATTGTTGATCTTTACTCTCCAGCCGACAATTTTTTAAGCGAGAAGCATGTAAGACATGTTAGTAAAAGTGCATTCGTAGTTTTACTGTAAGAAGTGAAACTGGTACATTTTAGGGCACGCTGCACAGTTTGTAGCATATGTGATACAATGTGATGTTCAATGTAAATCTACAACCGCAGGTACAGAAATGAGTCCTACCATCACCATTCACTTTGCTGTGTACGTTGGATACACATTTCTATTATTTTATGGGGATAATCAATTTTTATCTTTTCATATTACTATTACAAGCATATTAGGCTATATTGTATCCAATTATTGAGTTGACTTAAACAATTTTTTATGTCAGTACGGTATTCAAAATTTTATGATTTGTATTTGTAGCGTATGATCTTGTACTTTATGATTAATAGTTTATGATTTATATTTTATAATTTATATGAAATCTGATTTTTGTGAAAGTAATTTATTGTTATTTACATACAAGACTTTAATAGTGTTTGAATAAAATGTGTTTATGTAATTCTTATTACTGACAGTTTTTAAAATTATTAGTAATTGACATTTGTTGTAAAAATGTTTTGTTTTTAGAAACTACAATGACTCAGGCTGACATCTTTGTTTTGTTTGATAGAACTGAATGTTTTCAGGTATTGAACAGCGTCTTGAATAAAAACAATTTTGTTTTCATATCAACTGATCAATTTTTTTTGCTTGTTTTGTTTTTGTTTTGGAATCATTTGTGTGTTTACCAAAACAGCTTTTCCTAGTATTCCTCAGGCCAGAGCTACTCCTGCCACTGTCACATGAGTAATGATCTTAATCTAGGATGTAACCATCTTTTCAAGTCAATTTAGCAGCTGTTTAAGGCTCTATTTAACCAATGCGCCAATGTTAGTTTGCACTTTGTCTTCCCAGAAAATCAATCCTTCATTGGCAAGCAATTCCAAGACAATTATAGTTAACATAATATATGATGCCTGTCCTATTTTCTAAATGTGTAATCTAATTACATCAAAATTTGTGATCTACCTAAAAATTGTCTACACATATTTTATAATTATAACGCATTTTTAAATGTTTGTTATATTCTGCATGGTCATCAAGAAATCTTCAGCCCAAGTATGTTGTCAAGTCTGTTGTCATGTCTTGATAAATCTGCATATATCTGTATCATAGAAGTCTGGACTTTAACATTCTGAGCTCCACCCACTCTCTTTCCATTAATAGGTCCATAATTTAACAACGCCCCGGATGCCATCACTGAGCGCGCATTGAGCATGCTAAAAAGCAGGGATACTTAGGGCTATAAATCAATCAATCAAAGCTGATCACCACCTGAGATGATAAAAACAGGAAACCATTACCGGGGTATTTGTGTTTTTGTCCCTTTTTCAAATAACGAGGTTCAACTACGATAAAAAATTATTATAGACAAATTTCTGATGAAAAGAACAAATTTTTTTTACATGACATCCATGCAGTGTGTGTGTATGAAAAATTATAATTTAAATTACTCTTTGTAGATTTATATGAAATGATCTTATATATATATATCAATATTTTCTTTGTTTGGATAAAACTGAACGTTTCTGAGATTTTCAGTTAAAGTTAAAGCAAATGTTAATATAATGTTAAATCAAGTATATCTCGCACTCTTCCTTCAACTGCTAGAATATGGTGCGATCATCTGGGACCCATTCCTGAAACAAGACGTGGAAGAGATGGAGCGAATCCAATGTAACGCAGTGCGCTTCATCGCACGTGACCACCTGGGCAATGTCGCCTAGGACTCAACATCAGTCGAGAGTTTCAAGGCTGCCCTGGCACCCGCTGGGAGCGGTTAGGATGGCCGCATCGCTTCCCCAACCGTTGCACATATGCCGGTACATGGATGCAGCAACGTACCTTACCAGAATATGTTTATTTCCATACCAATTAGTACATGAATGTGTGTTATTCTCATGCCAATTAGTAATATGTATGTATGCTATTCTCAGGCCAATTAGTAGGCCTACATGTATGTATGCCATTCTCATACCAATTATCATCTGTATGTATGTTATTCTCATTCCAATTAGTATATAATATGTATTTTTTTGTATGAATGTTATTTCCAAGCTAAATTTTATATATATGCTTTGTTTCTCCCGTGCTGATTAGTTATTTTTCCTTGCTAATTCGTCTATATTAATGTGTGTTATTCTCATGCCAATGTATATATTTTTGCGTTTATCTCATGCAAATTAGTAAATATTCTTTCGCCCCAAGCTAATTAGTTAATATAAATCTGTTATTTCCATGCTAATTAGTATATGTATGTGTGTTAATCTCATGCCATGTTCTACGCACCATGTGCTATGTGTCATGTGCTATTTGAGAAAGATTAATTTTGCATGCAGCAAATATTGACTCAAAATGAATGTAGCCGTTGAGTTTCGAGTTAAAAAAAAAAATTGACGATTCTTGTGACTTCTCCATTATTAATAATACCCCCCCCCTACCCCCCCGAAATTTTGTTTGAAATGTATTATTGAAACAATTTTTTGTCCATGACAGGAGTTGGGTGCCTCTAACAGCCATCGTGGTAGCTGCCTTGGCATGGAGATAAAACAAATTTACTCTAATAAATGCATGGAAATAACACACAATAAATATACATATTGGCATTGAAACACAAACTCATAATTATTGTGCATGGAAATAATACACAGTGATATGCAAATTTTAATGTAAATAACACACATACTTATACTAATTGGCATGGAAAGAAAACACATTCATATACTAA
>CAXITT010000469.1:200521-258163 GCA_964033795.1 Lymnaea stagnalis | reverse complement strand
GTAGCGTCTATTTTGTGAATCGTTATTGTACGTGGAGAGGGGTGAAAGGGGGGGGGGGGCATTTATTTTCTTTCTAATTCAAGATTTGATGTGAATTATTTTGATGGGCATTCGTTTTGCATTTTATTTTTCACCAACTTAAGGGTAGTAAAATCAATGACCGCCCGGCTCTTATAAACTCTAGCTACCCCACTGATCATTTGCCATATCCTCACAAAGCAAACTTCTCCACGCCACAAAAGTAAATGATTACCAAAAATAATAACTTATTCTTTTTGTCCAATAGGACATTATAGACTGCTGGTACGTCCATAAGTAAGGCCTTTATCACACAAGGCGATGCCAAACAACTTTATGGGTGAACGCCCTTATTAAACATTTAGATTGTACAATGCACGGTCAACGTAACTCTACACATTTCTCCATCACCCCACTCCTCCGTTACGCTACTTATTTCTAGTACAGAGGTTCTGAAACTTCCCAATGCCGCGACCCTTTAATTCAGTTCCTCGTGTTGAGGTGACCCCCAACCATAAAATTATGTTCGTTTTTAATTCATAAATATGTGTTTTCCGATTTTCTTAGGCTACCCCTGTTTGGGGGTCGAACGACCCTCCATCAGAGGTCTCGACCCACAGCTTGAGGGCCGCTGAAATAGGGAGAAAGAATAAGGAGAAAATAATTGGAGAAAGTTCAACGCACATATACCTCCAACTTTGCCATCTCATAATATAATTTCAATTTCTTTTAAGAATTATCACTGCGTTTGGTAGATTCACAGATATAGCTCAATGTTTACCTAAAATCAAATGGAACAGTTAGGGAAAAACATTGACACAAAAATATTTGAATCATTACAGTACATGATTTAGAAAAATCTTTATTAATGCAAAAGTGAAAAAGAGAAGAAGAAAAAAGTCAACATCTGAGCTTGTGTACAGTCGTGAATTGTCCCGTCAATGTTAACATGAGCTTGTGTACATTAGAGAATTGTCCCGTCAATGTTAACATGAGCTTGTGTACAGTCGTGAATTGTCCCGTCAATGTTAACATGAGCTTGTGTAGAGTCGTGAATTGTCCCGTCAATGTTAACATGAGCTTGTGTACAGTCGTGAATTGTCCCGTCAATGTTAACAAAGATGGCGGAATGTTTCGTTTATCTTCTTGTCTTAAGAAATCGTGGAGGTTATATGAACCAACTAACCCCCCTTCCCCCCCCCCTCTCTCTCTCTTCTCGTGTCTGACCTGCACGGTCCAGTAGTCACGTGGTCACCAAACACTTCACATATATACAGGAGCTGTTCTGTCCCTCCCCCTCCCCCCCCCCCAGCTGTCCCTTCTCATCTGTCAAAAACCAACATCATAGTTGAAAATAAAAATTATTCTACATTAAAAGACGTGTGAATTTTATACGCATCATTATTTGCTTTGTTGATATTTCCATCTTGTCTAGAGACGGAAATACGTCACAGTCTTCGCCCTTTTAAGGAGGTCCCTGCCATCCTCTGTAAAATGTGCACAAATAATGGAGTTCAATTTGGGAGCAACCGAGAACTGCGATCTCCCCTTCTCCTCAAACCTATAACAACTCGACCGAGCTTGGGACCCACGAGTGTTGATGAACTCTAAAATTTCTTTTAAGAATGACCACTGCGTTTGGTACATTCACCCATGTAGTCATCGTTTTCATGTACGAGATGAAAGAATGAAGTTAACGATATATATCAGATTGAATCTTAACAAACAGTAAAAATACTTTTAAAATAAAATAAACTATGCCTTGTACTACAATTATTTTTAAAATTTAAATTTAGTGTGTGTCTATGACAAGTTCAACCTCGGTCTTTTCTTCTTTTTGTTAGTTCCTGCATTTTAAAACAAATTAAATTAACTTTATAAATTTACCCAAATTATTTTTCCACCCAACACAAACACCTGTTTCAATCATAAACCCCCACCACCAGATTCAGCCCATCATTTCATTTCGACACTCACTTCCAAACTTAGACAGTTTAGTACAGCAACATTTAAAAACACGTTGATATCCATAACATTATTTAACAAGAAAGATAATTTTTCACATATTGTTCTTTTTTTTTTTACAAGTTGCTTTATAAACAGTATGCGCTATTGACCGGCTCGATGCCACGTAAGTACTTGACAACAACAATATGATGAAAAACCACATGGTTTATTGTGCAGTGTGTCTATGTAACTTGACCACTGCAGTTAGTTCAATAACCACATGTCTTATTGTGCAGGGTGTCTATGTAACATTTAGATGTTACAATGTAGGGTCAACGTAACTCTGCATATTTCTTCATCACCCCACTCCTCCGTTACGCTACATACTTCGCAAGCATGACACTACTCCGTTACGTTACACATATATCCACCACCCCCACTCCTCTGTTACGCTACACATTTTGCAGATTTGAGGGGAGGTAATTCGTCATACTTTTGCTAAACTTTAGTTTTATTTTTAACGTGTAGCGTCCCTTATGTGGGGACACTAAAATAATCCCTTATTGTTACATTTCTCTTGAAGAATTAATTTTAATTGCTGCGAGCTGAGTTGGTTTCTGAGTTCTCCACCCCCCTCCCACTATTTGTGTGTGTGCTTTCCTTGCTTTAATAAATTAATTAAATTTAGACGTCTGCATAGTTAAGCATTCTTGTAGCAAATTAAGGATGAAACATACGTGTTCGCCTTGAGACTTAAGGAAGTGCGCACTTTCGCATTTGCTGGCCCAAAAATTTGGAACACTCTTCCTACCAATCTCGGAAACAGCCAAACACTGGAATCCTTCAAAACTGATTTGAAAACACACCTATTTCTGAAACACCTGCTGGGGTTATCTTTTCCAGCTAACTATTATCTCCTAGATGTATATTGGCTTGTGTTGTTTATGGTTGCAATTATGAAAGACTCTGACTGGTAATGCTGGTTTGTAGTTTTTGTTGTCTTGCGTTTTGTGTATTACTGTGGTAAAATATAGATTGTTTCAGCTCTCTTTTAATATGGCTGACTTTGTACCGCGCATCGAGCCTTTCTGGATGAAGCGTGATTTTTCAAATACACTTTATTATTATTATTACTATATATCCTCTCTTTTCTCCTGATTGTAAGGATCAGTAAAATATTATTTTAATATATTTTCAACTTTTTATTGTTTATATTTATATTTTAATTTGTTTAAGAAATGGTTTAAGAAACAAAATATTTTTCAACAATGATCAGGGTTGCGGATGTCCACAGGAGCATATTTAAATGGAAAGTTATAGTGCGAAATGTCAGGAAGTTTATAATAATTGTAAGAGCAAAAATGCGATACTAAACTTAAAGATGCTATTATCATTCATTGATAAGTTACGCACTGCGGGATATTGGGGGTGGGAGGGGGTGTGGGGGTGGGAGGGGGTGTGGGGGTGGGAGTGATTTTGGAGATCGAAGTGGCTATTCGGACCCGGGTCCCATTAGCCAAAATCGCTATTCAGATCCGACTGATGACGTGGGGTCCATTTTCCGTTGATCATGTGACAGTTACACCACGGCAAAAATGTCCCATTCCCCTGGTTTTAAGAATTTAAGAAGATCTTGCGTGGTCTTACGGTAGAGTGCCCGCTTGGCGGTTTTTTATTTTGAGGAAGCCCAGTATGGAATCATTTTTTTTTCTTCTCATTTCAATTAAAATCTTTTATATTATATTTATATTATAATGTTCATTAGCAACAGTAGTTTTATGAGAAGTTTTTTAATATTTTGTACCACTTTAAGCAATTTAAAATGAAATCTTTTACTTTTATTGGTTGCCTACTCCACACTGGCCCCTTATTTATTTTATGGATTACTGGTACACAAACTCAAATAACAAACTAAACAAAAATATTTACAAGCCACTTTCACTTACGTTTTTTTAAAAAATTATTATTAAATGTTTAATCATAATCATGTGTCTGTGTTTTACACCCAGTAGCCAGGTACGGTGGAAAAAGAAGGACTAGCCCTTCAAAACAATAAGTCTATTTCTCATGCTTTATGCAATTGCATCCTCCAAGATGTTCATTCCAACTATCTTGTGAATTAAGTCAAGTTTGAGAAAGATTATTGAGAGGTGATTTTAGGTACGAGTGAGTTATCAGAAAAAACAGTCCGTGTTCAGGTCTGAAAAAACAGGGTTTTTTCCCTTGTTAATCTTTTTCGCCGAAAAATTAGAAAAAGGTCTCAGAAAATGTACATCGCTTGTGTTAGTATTAGTTACACAACACAACTGAAAGCACGATGGCTGATCAGCAGAGAGCTACAAGGAAAGTTCCAAGAGGAGTGCAGTATTGCTGTATTTGTAAAGCATATCGGGGGAAAATAATAGAAGGAAGAAGGGTTTCGTTACATAAATTTCCTATTGATCCTGAACTGAATCGAGTATGGAGCCAGCCAGTACGTACTGTGATTGTGATGACAGAAAGATGACATTTAGAAAGCTCGGACCGAACCTCCCTCACATCTCTTTGCCATCAATTTTTGCAAACAAGTATTTTCAGATTACATCAGTAAGTTTTTTTTTCCTTAAATTATAACTGTGTTTCCGCTAATTATTTAATGACTTAAGTTTAAGCAAAGCCTACTGATACTGAGAGAAAGATTACTACCAATTATATCGTATGGCACGGCATAGTTATGCTTGATTAGGCCTACGCTTACTGATAGATCATGAATCATATGAATGCTCATAACATGATTATGCTATCAATAAGTGTCATTAAATGGGCCTAAATATAGGCGCCCTACATTTATAATTTTGAATTTACATTTAGCTTAGAGGCTTAGGTCTTAGGCCTATTTATTAAAACAAGGAGTAAATTTGGTAGACTAATTTTAATTACTAATTATTAGAGTATTATAATAATACTTGGACTTGCAGTACTAGCACTATCATTATTTATAACTGATTTAATGACAGCTTAATATGACTTTTCGTTTGGCTCTGGCATAAAGTCAAGTCCTGTGTCTGTGTGAACAAATAATTTAAGTTTAAGTGTAACCTTCTCGATTTTAATGTAATCAAATGATATAATTTTAATTAATTTTTTAAAGTTAGTGGTTGGAACAATTACTTTGTAAATGAGTATATAAATTAGAACCTGAGAACTAGTTATATATACTTTTAAATAAAACAGGCAAATAAAATGTAAATCTGTTTTTATTTTGCAAATAATTGAACATGAAGCAAAATACAACACACAAAAAAAACAGCTTTAAAAATTGCAAATGTGTATACATGATCATTTCGTTTGCTGTTATTATGGTAGGTCCACTAGCTAGAGCACTAATGATTTCTTATTTCTATAACCTCACACCCCCAGATATTGAAAAATCAGACACGCAGCTGTTCAATGTTCTACATGATCAACAACCTCAAGGTCCAGTGACAACTTAAACAGACTCCACCAATAAAACGGTCAGCTTTTATTTTAATATTTCACATTCTTATTTGTTTATAGATTAATATTTTCTATCATTTTTAGGTACGGGTTGGATATTATATATATATTCCTTCTGTAAAATTGAATTTATGGGTATATTTTTTTTGTTGTACTGATGAAGGCGTGTGATAAAACATTTGAATTTACATTTTGTGTAATCCTAAGCCTCTTAAAAGCTTTATTGCAGTTTTTGTTGTTGTTGTTAGTGTATATATTTTTTTATATTCAATGTACAAATGAAGCCTTTACTCCCAATGGTTGTCCTACGATACATACTATTTCATAACCATGTTCAATAGAGATAGAATCAATTGAAAATAGATTAAATGGTTATTTTCTTAAAAGTTTTCTTTTTCTTTTAAAAAGTTTCCTATGTATTTGATTCTTGGATTTAAAAAAAAAAGTTACACATGGTCATAGGAGAACAATTACAATATTTCTTGATTTGAGTTAATAAATATTGGTATGTTACTATTGCAGGAACATGAAAGCACTTTCACATGGATGCATGATTACTGCAAGGTACCAGAATTACAGGAGGAATCAGCAGGTGTTGACAAAAGTGTGCAGACAGACATTATTTTCAGGCACAAAATCTACACTGGAGTCAACACGGATATCCAGTTTCGTAAAGATGCTGCCACACAAACTGCAAATGAAAATGAGTGTTTCAACTGAAACAACTTTGCCAGCATTTACTTTTGAAGACATCCAAAACTGTGATGAGAAAGTACGTTTTTATACAGGATTTCCTTCTGCAAAATGTTTCACTGTGGTTTTTGATGAGCTGTCCCAACATGAGGATATTTTAAAGGATCAAGTAGGCCAGCGGAAAAGGCTAAGATTCATTTATGAGTTTTTTCTAGTGCTGATGAGAATCAGATTGGGAATTTTGTTAGAAGACCAAGCTGATAGGTTCTGCATTATTGTGTCTACATATAGCACTATTTTTACCAGGTGGATACACTTTTTGTATATTAATTTCACTGATCCACTGGCCCTCAAAAGACAGCAAGTTGATGATATGATGCCATCAAAATTTCATCCCTCTTTCCAAGGTGTAGGATAATTATTGACTCCACTGAGTTATTTACCAACCGGTCTGCATCTCTTATTACTCAGAGTCTGTCATACAGCCACTAAAAGTCAGGCATGACATGGAAGGGACTAATAGGCATTACACCAAATGGGATTTTGTCATTTGTGTCAGATTTGTGGTTAGGCAGTATTAGCGATCAGCAAATCACAAATCTGTCACAGCTTCTAGATCTTTTACAACCAGGAGATGCAATAATGGCAGACAAAGGATTTGAGATTGCCAAATAAACAACAGCAAAAGAAATAGATCTCATAATTCCACCCAAGAGAAACAAGAATAGGAAAATGAGTGTCTCTGAGATAATTTTGACTCGGCGAGTTGCAAGGCTTCGAATCCATGTAGAGAGATACATGGCAGCAGTAAAAACTTTTTGGATCCTTGAGCAAGGTTTAGCTGACACGTCTCAGCCTAATGAGATTTGGAAAGTGTGCAATGCTTTAACCATGCTGTATCCACCATTAAACCCATAATTTGAACAGATTGAAAACAGTAAATATCAGCATCCAAGTGTAATAACATTTTTTGGCAAGACTTATACTTATAGTTTGATTTTTTTTACATTTGATTAAATTCTATTTCTGTCTTTGAGGAGGATCTCAATTTAAATGACACGTTTCGGATTTTATGTAGATACCTTGCTTCTTAATTTTTTTATGATTTAAAAAAAATTGAAATTGTTTCATTATTGTGAAGATGCCTTGCTGAGATAATCCTTTTGTTCTTGTAAATTGATTTTCATTATTACTAATTCAATATTAATGATTCATGCGAAAATATTTAGTTGTTTTTAACTTTGCCTGATGATTTCACATTAATTGATTTTTATAAAAATGAATTACAATTGACTTTTGTGTTTCCCTTTTATATTTTTGTAAAATTGAGTTTTGGCTAATTTTTGGATGAATAAAAATAGTATTTACATTTTAGTGACAAACCTGAAAAAAAAATGAATTTGTCCTATGTATAACTGGTTGTTTGTGCAAGAGGGTGGTTGTTTTAGAAGATTGTGAGTGTCAAAACTACACGTTGCCGTCGTCTAAAAATTAACCCTGTTCCTGTTTCTTTTTACATTCATAACTTTCTTAACATTGGAGATAGAGTTAAAATTGGTGGGTCTGTTCTGATTGAGACAAGCTCTATTTAGGGGAATAGTTTAATTTTACATCATGAAATTTTCATACCCAATTTAATAACAAATTCAAGAATCTAACAAAAGAGTCTTGTGCGCTCAGACTTTCATCTAACTTTATTGATTCCACACCACCATAGCAAACATTTGTCAATATACCGGTACATTCAATCACAAGACATAAATCTACATTTTCAATCTCTGTGCATCAGCTGTTAAATTAATTATAGTTTTATAGACTTCATTTAAACAAAAAAATGTTTATTATGGCAATGCCTTATATATATTATATGCACCGCATTTACGTTTCATGATGATTTGTTTTCAGGTACAGCTGAGCATGCATAGCTTAGAAAATATTTTTAAAGGCATTTATTTAATGTGTCATTTTCAATTAAACATCAAAGCTGGAAAATACCAATAAAAACAATAGCTTGTAACTTAACAAGAATTAAAAATTGACTGATTGTTGCATTTACTTGCATAATTATGACAATTGAAGATTTTAAAAAATAAGTTAAAATTAACTTTCTGATACAGAAAACCTGTACATTGCTGCTAAATAAATTTGTATTGGTCCTCCCACTCTCTTTTTTCAGTAAAGAGACTTGCCTCTTTGCACTCGACATGAAAACAGTTCAGGTACCACACCTTCTAGAAAGAACTGCTTTAATCTGTCCTGCATATGTGACCAAAATATGGCATCAAAATAGATTCTTTCCACGTGTAGATCTTTTAATGTCCAAACAACAAAATCTTCCCAGTTTGCCAGTTATGCCCATCTGACCTTGGATTTGGCAGAAATAGTGATGGGAACGTTTAAGTCTGATACTATTATTTTCTATGGCACAGAAGAAGGCTTTGTTTTCACATGACTCTTTCACTGTTAAATCTCTGTGGCTAAAGGGACGTTTGATTTCCACCAAGCCCACAGATGGAAAACAATGATTACAACAAATTACAATGCCATCTGGACTGGCAGCCAAAAAACTATTGTTCTTATCCATAAAGAGTCCACACTCCTCTACTTGCAGACCTGGGTGCTCTTTTTGCATATTTTTTAACATAAGCAACTCTGGCAACAGCTTCATGTGATCTTCCCCACTTTACAGAGGGCACATCAGGCACACTGCGGTAGCCCAATGCTTCTTATATTATCCACTGCAGTTTTATCCCTCTTATAGTATATTTGTCCAAAACTTGAACTTGTTAATCGACCCTGGCGAATAGCTCTCCACAGGGGATTGCTTGCCTGTCCTCTAGTTTCTCTTTCAATCCGAGTGACGCCAAACTAGGAAGATTGAGCATATACTTTTCAAAAATATCCGTACAAGTTTTAGTTTTCAGGTCTGCAGAATCCTTAAAATTGTATTCCACATCAGGCAACAAAAATGCTTTCTCACGAAACTCAGAGGACTGTGCTGTTGTTAACACATAGCCTGCATTAGGTTCCACCAAGGAGAGCTTGTGACGCAGGCGAGAAAAATTTACAATTGGGGATGTAAGTATTACTCGCTCAAGTGGCCGAAGTGGTCTCTCTGTCACTTTTTTGGGGCTTATTAGCCTTTTACGTTTTGGGACACTCCATGTGCAAGGTTGGGATGTGCATGCTGTCAGACCATTCTTCTTCTTCTCACAAATGTGTGAAGCATAGTAGAGAGCGGCAGCCATGTGATTACACGATCCACCTTCTCTGAAAATAATTTTTTTTAAACTATTACTGTCATAAAACTGAAACATTTATGTGATAACCTAAACAATGAAACTGTGTTTATGGACAATGACAAAAGTTAACTGAATAGAGTCATAATCATAACTGTATTATAGAATATTAAGGAAAATAAAATTAAGGAGGCGACAAGACTTTTTCTTTGTTAAAAAAACTCCCAAATAAGCTTAGTTTTACCAGTAGAAATAGTAATGACAACGATAAAATTTAATGAAGACAGCACAATCACATATTGTATTTAAAATTAAAATAAATTAAAACTCAGAATAGCTTACCTTGCAGTACAAGTTCAATGTGCAGAATGTATATGTCCAGAGATCTTGCTTAAACATATCCATGTAGTGTAATCAGGTGTCTTAGAGACCTCCTTACTTGGCAAAGATGGCATGACCTCGGCTTGGATAAAACAATGGTCACAATCATCTCTGGAAAAGTTAAATGAAACATTTATCAATTAGGGTATTTTTATGGTGCTACGACATCTATGAAATATTCCAAGTCTATTTTGTTTTCAAACTGTTTCTTGTTATAAAATTTTAAAACAAATAAATTCACCGTCTTATTCTATTTGTTAATGTAGTAATACTCAAATAATGTCAATGTACTCGTATTATGCAATGTCATCTTTACCTGATAGGATGATAAGCAATGCTTTGCACATGTCCTTCTAGGAAATTAGTTCTGCCCTTCTGTTGTCGTGATGCTCCCATCTCTCTGCTATCAGTTGTTTACTATCTGTAAAAATGACAGAGAAAATTTAATGCACTATAATATATAAATATAAGAATAAGAAATGGAAGTGTCTATTGGTAGTTAACTACCAATAGCTCTCTAGGGGCTATTGGTAGTTAACTACGAATAGCTCTCTAGGGGCTATTGGCACTCCAGCCAATCAAATCAAACCAAAACCGGAACTTTAAAAACCCGCTTTCTATGACGAGGGCGAAGTAATGCCTTGTTTATTTTTTACTAGTTCGTACTTGTGAGAACATCTCGGCTCAGTCATGAATCCTGAAATGCTGTCTTTATAAAAAAAAAAGAGTTCTAAAAGGTAAGTCTATCTTAGTTTATTAATTAATTTTCAAATAGAAACTATTATTACACTTATTTGATTTATAGAATTTAATAGACAATATCTATAACTCTAATCTTAAAAATATCCAATATAAACATACTGAACTGGTTAGAACTAAGAATGACGTTAAAAAATTCTCTGCAAATATAATCTGGTTCGTAATATTTATTATGATTATGAATGATGAATGGATATTAAATTATATAATATTATATAGAAATATAGATTAAAGAAAAGTTATTTCATACATGTATTATAATGTAATCATTTGTTTACTCTATGAATGTAAGCATGGCACAGAAAGGACGTCAAAATCCAAGGGCTTGCGACCTAACCAGAGGTGTGTTATTTTTTAGACTTACTGTTAAAACTAGAATATTTCGTACAATAATATTTACACTTAGCTTAGACAATCACAATATCTATCCATAACTCTAATCTTACATATATTATTTGATATATAATTATACAATATAAACCTACTGATACTGAACTGACTAGAACTGAAAGCAAGAGTAAGAATGACATTAAAAAACTATCTGCAAATATAATCTGGTTCATATTAGTTATTATGAATGGATATTAATATTAAATTATACAATATAGACTTCAATATAATATATTATATGGACAGTATAGGATAGTTATTTCATACAATGTACATGTATTATAATGTATTCATTTGTTTTGTTAAAACTATCACTGTTACACTTTAAAGGACCATAGTTAATGTTGTTTAAAACTTTTTATTTTATAGGTCATTAAAACTAGGGTGTCCAGCCAAATTAAAAGTTAAAATGGTCCAAGTCCAAGAGAGCTGGAAATTGCAAGTGGTGCAATCGGATTTAGTTCATGCTAACCACATGCTGTCCCAAGAGGTAAGATGTTATTCCACAGACATGCTTGTAATATATTTCTATTGTACCTGTATAGTATACATTATATTATTTTAAGTTATAGGCTACATTTAGATATAGATCTATATTTTTTTACATACTCAATTTGCTATTATTTCTTTTTTATATAGAGTGGTAATGCATTGCCTGAGAGGAGGAAGATCCAGCTGACCTCAATTTTGAACACACTGCTTCAATACAAGTCAGTGTCCAACACCGAGCTCAGGGAAGTGATATTAAAAGAATAGAATGTTGTGGTGGCACCCAAAGATGTGAGCAATCTGAGGGCAAAGGTGATGTGCCTAATAAAACTACAGACCAGCAAGAAACAGAAAAACTTTGAAATTGTTTAATGGTTGAAGGAGGTCGAGTCGATTTTGGAAGGGATGGGGATATAAATTTTATATATTTAGTGTACTCATCACGTGAGATGATTCAATGTTTGAATAAGTATCCAGACGTTTTAGTAATGGATATTACTTATAAAACAAATATTTATAACTTTCCTCTTTTGACAATAATGGCCATTGACAGCAATGGTAGGGGTCGCCCTATGCATGCATTTATACGCTGTGAACAGCAGAATTTAATAGTTAAATATTTAGATTTTTTAAAAGAAATGTATGTGTTTCCTAACCCCTGTTTTTTTTTTGTTTTGTTGATAAAGATTTGTCTGAAATCGGTGCTACAAAAAGGTTTTCCCTGAAGCACATATTTTAATCTGTGCTTTTCATATAAATTTGGCCCTGCAGAGAGCTTTAACAAAAAGAGGTTTAACCTCCCATTTAATTGAGGCTATTACAAATCTGATTCTGTAAGTGAGTTCAACATTTTAAAACATGAAATAACAAATATTGCACCTGTTCAGGTTATAACCTATTTTGGTGAACTGGTGGAATAACATGTTTTTAATAATTGTAAAGCGCTTAGAGCTTTATGGTAAGCGCTATATAAAAATGCCTAAATAAATAAATAAATGAGGGCCAGGCATTTAAATCTAGACACCATCACTTTGGGCTTGACCACCAAAAACCATGTGGAATCCTATCATTCCAAAATTAAAAAAACATTTTAAATCATCAGACAAACCTAAACACATGCATCAGTCGGGCTCATCTGTCATGATTCACAAATAAGTAAGCTATCAAAATTATCATCAATTTTAAATTCAAATGCAAGACATTATAATGCCCAACTGAATGATCCAGTTATTAATCAAATAAAAATTATTTATTAACACATTTTGCTGCTGAATATGTTGTTCAGCAATTTTTTTCTTTAGGAAAAGTTGAGTTTCATTGTACTCGAATATCAGATGAGCCTTTTTTTAATGTTTCATGTAGTGTACCAACACACAATCTGTTGCAACATATAATGGTTGCACTTGATATTTTTTAAAAAGTTTTGATTTATACTGTAAACATGTAATGTTTGTTACAAAGCAGAATGGTCTTTCTATTTATGAACCAGTGACTTTTAACCACAGGTTCAAGAATAAAGCTCATTTTGACTGCCTGCATCAAACTGTACAAAACACTGGTGCCATTAATGAACACATTTTTTCTAATGTAAATCTTAAATATTTATTGACCTCTAAACTTGTTAGTGAAATTTCTTCCTATTTGCCTTTGCTTGGAGACACTGATTTTAAATACAAATATCTTCAAGTCAGGCATTTAATCAATCTCTGGCATGGCATTGATTCCTGCGATGACATGTTGGTAGCAGATTTTGTAGTCAGTGCTCCTATTGAGTCTGCTTTCAAGAATACTGATATTACTGTGCCTAGTGTTGATTTAAATGTTGATTCATTAACTAGTGCTACAACTAACAAGTTAAAAAGTGATGTTGACTTGACACACAGTGAACCTATAGTTCCTGCTTTAACTGATGCTGATTCAGTGCATTGTCAAATGTTAATATTATACCTTCCACCACTACTATTCTCATTAATGGTGTAAATTCACTGACATGTTCAACTAGCACCAATTGTAATGTTGAGTCACCACCTTGTTCTTCTGCAATAGCAGTAGCAGTTAGTTTAACTGATGCATAATCCTTACCCTGTATATCCTCTGACAATGACACTCATTTCCTGAAACTAATGCTAATTTTTCTAATATTATTTTAAAAAGAGTACGAGTTAAGGGCAGGCCAAATAATAAACAGAATTTCACTAGGAGAAAAAGAAAACATTCAGTTCCAAGTTTGACAAATTGACAGATGATGTTAAATTTGATTTATATGTAAATGCATGTGTGACAGGTGGTGAACCACTGTACACTATAGATCAATTAAAGTCACCCAGCTATGAGAAACTATTCTCATAAACCTACAAGTTTAAATCGTGAACTCATAACAATTAATTTTAATGAGTAAAAGAACTCTTTCAGTCTGTCACACAAGAAATAACTTCACAGTACAAAGAACGTCACACCACATGAAACTTTGGTGGAAGGGAGGCGACTTTAAAAGTCTACTTATATGATACTTAATTAGATTAAGTAACATTTTTTTTTACTTTTTCAGTGTCTTATAAGTTTAAATTTAAAGGGTACTTTAGGGAAATCCTCAGTGTTATTTTTTCTAGGGAAGTTTTTTTATAAAAACATCAAAGGTTTCTTCGGGCCCTATCTATAACACAGCAGGATAATTTTATGTTAGTTGTGAAGTCTAGTTTGTACATTGTCATAACTGTTGTTTTTTGGTAAATCTTGTCAGATTTGTTCTATTTGTCTTGTCATTGTTATACATATTGTCAAACCTACAATCATATATACTCCTATCTTGTGGTCCATAAATTACACAGTACTTTTGTAGAAGATAGCTGACTATGTAACTAGCGAAATGGACAAAATAAGAGACAGACAAGACAAAGACGCTAGACTATTTGAGCGAAGTGATCTTAAACAAATAGAAGAACTAAAATTAAAAGGACAATAAGAAATAGAAGAACTAAAATTAAAAGGACAATAAGAAATAGAAGAACTAAAATTAAAAGGACAAAAAGAACTAGAAGAACTTAAAGTAAGAGAATAAGAAATGAAATTAAGAGAGGAAGAAATCAAACTAGAGAGAGCTAGAATAGAAACAAGGAATCATACACCATCAACAAGCACCAAAGAAAACAACAATACATACAAACCCAAATTCAGGGAGTTCAATGAACATAAAGAAGAAATTATTAGTTATCTGTCACAATTTGAGGGCATATGTCAGGCATATAACTACATAAAAGAAAGTATTAGTAAAGTTCTAAGGGAATACAGAAGATATTTACAGAAGGACATTTCACAGCATTAGATTGGAGAGAGAGATAGAACCAAACACCACAATATTCAACATCAGGGACAATCTAATGAAATGGCTAGAGCTCACTGAGATTGACTTGAATAATCCTAAGGCATTGCTAGACATGTTCATAATAGATAAAATCTTAAGGAACGCCTCAGTCCCTTTATTTTCATTCCTCAAAGAACGAAAAATCAAAAGTGAGCGTGATTTGGTGGATGCGATAACAACATTTAAAGATGCTCACCCGAGTGAAGAATTGGATAATAGAAATAACATATTAGCTGCCGTAAGAAAAACACCTAGTGATAGGGACCCTCAAAAACAAAAGATATCTCATCAAAACAGAAGATACCAGAGCTTACCTGCCAGATGGCAAAATAACGATTATCAGAAAAATTATCAAAATAACAATTACCAGACATCATATTCCAACTACTCAAAAAACAAAAACTGTTTCTACTGTGGTATTCAAGGCCACAAGAAGTTTGAATGCAGGAAATTACAGAGAGATTTAGGGCATACAAATCAATACTAACAGCGGACATCACCCAACAGTAGTCCAATCAGACACAACAATACAAATAGGAGTAGGCAACTATACAAAAATCAAAGATATAGCTTCAATCAAACTAACAGTAGACAGACAACACAACACCACACCACATGAAACTTTGGCTAGCGCTTGTCATGATGGAGGAAGTTTACAATTTTTCCCCTCATATGTCAACAACCAACTTGTACAGTGTCTCCAGGGACACAGGTTGCACCACCATAGTAGTTGATAAAAACTTAATAGATCCCAAAGATTACATATATGATAAAACTACAGTCATGCTAGCAAACAATACAAAAGTTGAATGTTGCAAAGCAATAGTAGAAATAGACAGTCCATGGATGACAGGCAAGGTAACAGCAGTACTCATGGAAAACCCAGTCTGTGAATTAATCATAGGTAACATCAAAGAAATCCCAGATAATTCTCAGGAACTATTTTTAAATGGATTGAATCCAAAAACTTAACCACACAGTACATAAACGCAATAACAAGACAACAGCATAAACATAGTCAAACACAACCTGAAATAGAACAAACATTAGACACTCCAAAACAACTATCAAGAGAGGACATAATAAGAATGCAAGCAGAAGATAAGCAGATTCAGGAAATTAGAAACAAAATGAAAGATAACAACTCAATTTTTAGAGGACATAAATATACAATAAAACATAACATTTTAATTAGAAATTTTGAGAAAGAAGAAGTCAAAAGATCACAAATAATACTACCCCTAACACTAGAGACAAAATACTTAACCAATCACATGACAGTCCTTTGGCTGGACACATAGGCATAAAGAAAACTTTAGAAAGGATAACCCAACATTTTTATTGGCCAGGTATTCATAAAGATGTAAAGAAACATATAAACAAATGTAAACCATGTCTAACAAAAGAACCCCATACACAGCAAACACAAGGCACCAATCCAACCTACAGACAAAATAGGCAGAAACTTAGAGAAGGTCGCAATAGACATCATTGGTCCTCTGAATCCACCTTCAAACAAAGGACACAGATTTATTTTAACTATGATTGACATGGCATCTAGATGGCCAGAAGCAATCCCCCTTAAATCAATTAATTCATAGGCAATATGCATGGCATTGTTGGATGTCTTCACCAGATATGGGTTCCCAGACAAAATACTATCCGACAATGGAACACAATTCACATCTAACTTAACTAATGCTGTCACAAAACTACTAAACATCACATAAGTTCATTCCACTATATACAGACCACAAGCCAATGGCATGTCAGAAAGGTGGAACAAAACATTAAAAATAATGCTAAGTAAAACCCCAATAGACCATCCTAGAGAATGGCGCCTATACATACCCATGGTTCTATGTGCCTATAGGGAGAGCAAACAAGATGCCACTGGATACTCTCCATTTGAGCTAATGTTTGGCGCCAATCCAAAAGGACCATTGACACTATTCAAAGAAAACATTTTAGGCCAAAAAATCACAGAACATGACACATTTTACATTATTACCAAAATTAGAGAAAGGATAATATATGGAATAGAGAATTCTAAAGAAAACACAGATAGAGAATCTAAAAGACAAAGACACATAAAGAATGCAAATAGATATCTCAGAGACCTTAAAATAAATGATAAAGTGTTAGTCTGGTTACCAAACAGCAATGGACAGAAAATCTGGCAGGGCCCTTTCACAATCCATGATAAGATTAATTTGGTTGATTACGTCATCCAAATGAAGGGTGAACTTAAAGTGCTACATGTTGACTTACTTAGGAAATATGACTCTTGTCCAGAAGACTTACACAACATCACTAAAGAAATAACTAGCACAATAACTATTGCTAGTATAATACAGTTAGAAGACAATGAAAATAACACAACAACAAACAGACACTTAAACAACAATACTGAAAGAATACAAAGATGTCATCACAGACAACATAGGACACACTAACAGTATTGATCATAAAATCATATTAACACAGGAACCCACATTCAAACACAAAATTTATCCAATTCCATACGCGTTTAGAGAAGAAGTGAAAAAAGAACTTAATCATTTACTAAAGACTAGTAAAATCAAAAGATCTGACTCACCAATATCATCTCCCACGGTAGTGGTGAAAAAGAAAAATGGAGAGTGTCGTATATGCTGTGATTACAGGGAACTAAACAAAATTACCCAGTTAGATGCAGAACCCATGAGGGACACTAGAGAATTGCTTGAGGAAATAGGTTCTTCAACAATATTCACACACCTAGATTTGAACAGAGGTTTCTGGCAAATAGGTATGCATCCAGATTCAAAGAAATTTTCCAAAGTGACAACATATTGTTATCACCCAACTTTAATCAATCTTTCACTTTAGTGACAGATGCTTCCAATGTTGGATTAGGAGCTTGCCTTATGCAAGAATTCGATAATAAACTAAGACCAATCACTTATTTAAGTAGAGCACTAAGTAAAACTGAGATTAACTATTCGACCATTGAGAAAGAATGCTTAGCAGTTGTGTGGGCACTGACAAGATTGGAAAAATATTTATTAGGTAGAAAATTTATACTATTAACTGACCAAAAGCCATTGATGGCACTAAATAAAAAGAAGATAGCAAACAACAAAATAAACAGATGGTCCTTGATTCTACTAGATTATCAGTATGAAATAAGGACAATAAAAGGCAAAGACAACACAGTAGCTGATTTCCTTTCAAGACATATTGAGCACTCAGACACTGACAAAGACGCTGAACTAAGAAACATTAGTCAAACATTCTAAATGAATGTATACATATACATTCATTCATTTTTGGAAAACATATTTGTGTATTAATTTTTTAAATGAAAATAAGATTTTATCCAATTGTAAATTTTGTGATTCGCAGTGATTAATCATTAAGATGTCACTTCGCATTCTCATTCAGTAGGAATTTTAACAAAAGTTGTCATTACTGATTTTGTATCTTTCTGCCAAAAATATATTAACCACTTGTCACAGAGCTAAGTTGAGTTAAGGGAGTTAAGTGAGGTAAGAATTGGGACTTATAATTTATAGAGTATGGAATTTGGGAAGACGGACCAATCAGAGAAGAGACAGAAAGGAGAGGAAAATAGAGGATGAAATCATGGCGGTTGTTATAAGTATAAGTCCATGCTATTAATATATTAATTGGTTGATAAGATAATGAATAGGTTATGATTGTGATAAGTATTCTCTATTTGTGATTATAATTGCTTATTCGTGAGTGTGTATTAATAATAAATGATAGTCACTATCTTTCACTGAACTCCACAACGCCTCTGTTGTTGATAGATATCATATTTATAAAGTTAGTAATTAGCATTGAGTGATCTGTGCATTGTAAGTGAATATAGACGTGACAGGTACTTTGACACAAAATTTAAATATTGTCCGATTGCCATGAATGATACATAATTTTAAACGGCTAGCTATACGCTTTACAACAACACATCAAGATTTTTTATTTTTTGATATATATATTTGTGGGCATGTTCTGAAAAAAGTGAACAGAAAAATTGGGAAAATGATTATTTATATAGGAAAAAACAAAAAAATAACATGTTTATTGAATTTTAACTCATTATTATTATGGTTTTGTTAAATTTTAAATCAATTATTATATTTCTATAAAGGTAAGTAGTCGTTTTTATATTTTAAATTGAACGCATGTAATTATAAATAAAAATTACTCAAATAAAATCATCCATGATGAGACTAATTCATTAAAAAATGTTATTTGATATATTAAATAATTGTCTATGTACTGCTTTTCTATGTCCTAATAAATATATAATTACTATGATGATGTTGTCTGAGTCTTTTTTCTTAATTTGATGTATTTTAATTAAACTGTTATATATAGGCTTAACTAAAAAATATATTATCTAGACTAGACTGTTAATTCAATAAACTTACAATTATCTGATTCTAATAATATATTACAGCCTATAAAGACACACAGTAAGAAGGCTAAGTATTAGAATGTTACATTAACTTTACAATTATTTAAAATGTAAATTTTAGTACATTAAATTAAAAAAAAACACACTAACTTTAATTGGGCATGTAAGTGTGGTGGTAGTAGTAGTAATAGAATTTGATTAAGAAAAATTAAGCTTAGCTTAGGCCTAAATAATAAATAGACTATTATAGGCTTATAATAACAGTTGTTTATAATTGATATGTAGGCCTAATTTTAGTAATATTCTCTGAAATAATTAATAAGAGAAAAACGATTATTATTGATATAATATTACTATTGTAAAACTTTTAAATTAGATATTGATTCAATAATGAAATACGTAACTGTGTACCAATACCAGACACAATTTTTAACGTAATAATTAAAAATGAAAACCAACCCTTGTTTACTACATAAACTTTTCAAGTTTGGTTATAATCTTTTCTTAAAATTATTTATTTTAAATGTCTTATAATTATTTAGATGTTTAAGGATTTAACATTAACGAATCACAGTGAAAGCAGCCATTTCCGGCTTCTCGATCAAAATATAAAAATAATGACAAATTTATACCCCCACTTCTTCGTGGGAAGCATAACTTTTTATAGACAACTCAACGATAATAACTCAAAAAATGAAAAAAACTCATACAATGAGTAGATTGGGTAGCAAGAAACCTTATTTTGGTTGCTTTACTAGTAAAAAAATATTTATGTGATTTATATGCTTATATGCTAACGGAGTCAATATAATAATACTGTCCGTGATGCTTAAAAAATCTAGAAGCATTAATCAATATATGACCGGAACACAAAAACTGATACGTCACTGATGAGGAAAGCAATTATTTAATAAAAAAAGGTGACGTAGTATGCAATTTTCCAAAGATACTGTGTAGCTGTACACCATATTGTAGAACATGTTTTTTCGACATTTTAGGACATGCGCAGAATAAAGCATTTAATTATAACTTTTAAATTATTGTTAAGTTAATACAACATTCTAATGCTACAACATCATCAAAGTAATTTTTTTTTAAAATTAGGACATAGAAAAGTAGTTTACATAAACAATTATTTAATATATATCAAATAACATTAAATTAAATATTAAAAAATAAAAAAATAAATGAGTTTTAATCACCACATAAAATGAATATTATTAAAAAGAAACAAGAAATTGTGAAGATTCAGGATTATGACAAGATGTTATTTCTAGGCTTCTTTCAGGTACAAGGAAAAATTTTAATTTTCTGTTGAAGAGAACATATTTGTGGAATTTATTCCACTTCCATCAACATGGACGAGGATGGCAAAGACAAAGTTTATGAAGGAGAAATTTTGTGATTCATTAACAAGACCAAGAAGTCTGTAAAGGAGTCTACATAGAAAATGATAGGCAGAACATCCCCATTCCCTTTTAAAATTTAATCACATACACATTTGCTCGACTCATATATTAGTCTCGTGATGGGTGATTTGAATGCTTTTTATAATTTAATGCATTTAATTTTGTATTAAAAAAGACTTCTACTTACCTTTTATAAAGATAAGAATTTATTTGCAATATAACTGAATCATACATTTAGTTTAACTACAATAAACATGTTTTTTTTTTTTTTGCCTTTACAAATAACTTTGACAATTTTTTTGGACATGATTTTTTTCAACATACCTGCAAAGAAAGTTATCCAAAATAAAAAGTCTTGATGTAATGTAAAATTTATATTGTTCTTTGTGTTGGTTGTTAGATTAGGAATGTCTCCTGAAAATTTGGTGCAATTATCTTTAAAAATAAAAATGTTGTGGGCAAAATAATGCAGACATGTGAAATTTGGGTCACACGTTTTGGGGGTAAAATATATAGATTATATAAGGGGCATAAAAAATTTGACTAAAAAATTCATAACTCCACTTCTATAAAAGATAGAAAGATGAAATTGTTATAAAGCTTAAAGCTAGCCCTTTAAAATGATGTATCATTCATGGCAATAGGACTATATTTAAAAATTTGTGTCAAAGTACCTACTATCATTCATTGCAATCAGACAATATTTAAATTTTGTATCAAATTACCTAATATAATGGCAAAATTTTGTTGTTCATTGCATTGTATATTGCACTGAGAATATTTACTGAAAATTTGGTATCATTATCTCGAAAAATAAAAAGTAATGTGGAAAAAAAGGGAAAAAAAAAAAAAGTGGGCAAGTGGGTCACAAGTTTTTTTGGCCGCATACATAGCTTATATAGGAGGGCCTAAAAATTGGACGAAAAAAATCATAATTCAAGTTCTATAAAAGATAGAATGCTGAAATTGGTGTTGTTAAAATATTTTGTTGTTCATTGCATTGTATATTGCACTGAGAATATTTACTGAAAATTTGGTATCATTATCTCGAAAAATAAAAAGTAATGTGGAAAAAAAGGGAAAAAAAAAAAGTGGGCAAGTGGGTCACAAGTTTTTTTGGCCGCATACATAGCTTATATAGGAGGGCCTAAAAATTGGACGAAAAAAATCATAACTCCAGTTCTATAAAAGATAGAATGATGAAATTGGTGTTGTTAAAAAGCTTATAGCTAGCCCTTTAAAATGATGTGTCAATCATGGCAATCGGCACAGTACCTACTGTGGTGTAGACTGTCGAATATTATTATTAGGTCAGTAATTAATTATTTAACGAAGTGGATGCGTACACCGCGGCGGTGTACCTAGCGAAACCATCGGCTTTGGCCTGCGTAAACCGCGGCGGTGTACCTAGTGAAATCGTGGGCTTTGGTCTGGGTACACCGGGGCAAAAATTTACCATTGGCCTGGTTTTAAGATATAATTGTTAGAGAAGTTCTTGTGTGGTCAAGTGGTAGAGTGGGCGCTTGGCGATAATATAGTTTGAGATCAATTTTCAGTAGGGGATCGAGTTTTTTTCCTCCCATTTTAGTTTTAAAATATTTGTAGCAATTTAAACAATTTAAATACATGTTTAAATATTATATTAAATACACTTAATATATTTATTTATATATATAAGTGTTTCAACAAGTTGTGCCGGCCTTTGACTTTGAAAATACCGGTAAATTTAGTAATAAGACTTTAGACATTTGAAAACAAACTTAAAGTTTCTGAAAGCACATGTAATACATGATGATCATGTATAGTGTATGTCAATGTAACATGTATAACAGAAACATTATGAATACTAAGTGACTAATATTCTATTGTATTTCAACATTCTTCGTGTAGTTGAATATTTACATTTTACTTTTACTAACACCCAAAGAAAAACCAGTATGAATTATATTCATACCATATGAATATTACTGTGCATGGTCGTATTTCAACCTTGAACCATCTTGCTTTCACTATGCCTTATGCATTGGCAAAATGTACATACGATATCAAAGGTTCATTCACAACACTCAGTCTCACAACAAATCTTTTGAAAACACCTCGATTTTAGAAACTTGCGGAGCGGTAGCAAACTGTATAGAATAGCAAAGTCATAGGTCTGCGTTTACCCTTTTCATGACGTAATTTGTTTCCAGAATGGCATGGCATGTGCTATTCTCAGGGTAAAACACAAGGTTTTCTCACAGAAACCATTGCACAATGGGCTTGGGACAGGATTTGCACTATGTCAAAGTTTTTGTATTTGTTGTTTTTTGTTTTGTTAAGAAATCGATCCTTGCCGGGGAGTGGGGGATGGTGGTGAGTTATGGGCAGAGGCTTAACCAAAAAGGGGGCATTCACAATTCACGGCTTAGGATAGGGGTTGTCCACAAAGGACGTCCGCACAACAAACTTACCTTTTGCATCCCCCCCCCCTTCCGCCAGCAATTTTTTACTAATGTGTTATGCCAATGTAAAACTAAATCAATGATATTTAATTATTGTTAAGACTTTCAAAAATCACTGCAGTGTTTCGTATTTATCATCATACTGTTGTTTTGTGTTGACACATGCTTGGTATCACAATGACAATGCCTCGGACTACTTTAACTTCACGACTTCATGATCAATGTATGAGTATGTGATTCTCTTCCCGTAGTGTATTTGTGGCGTAATTATATCTTGGTGCTAACAAAATAGATTCACTGTCTTCCCATTCATTTTTACACCATGCCCCGAGGGATCATATACAATGTTATATTTATAATGCCCCCCCCCCAAAAAAAACAAAAACAACAACAACAAACAACTGGGTGGGGGGTGGGCATGAGAGAATAATTTCAAATTAAGATTCACAATCATATGATAAAACTTACAATTAATAAATATATTTGTATTTCAATATATTGGGGGAGGGGGGAATAAAGTGGTTAACTTTAAAAATAAATCATGGTTTAACATTACACCCCCAGCCCCCTCCCTTCCAAAAATCCCCCCAAAAAAAAACAAAACAACAACAACAACAAAACAACAAACAACTGGGTGGGGGGTGGGCATGAGAGAATAATTTCAAAGGGAAGCGTTATACGCAGTCGACTGCGCATAACCCTAAGGGTTATACACAGCCGACTGCGTATAACTCTCAGGGTTATACGCAGTCGGCTAGGAATTTAGCCAAATAAGGTTATCAATCGCTTGTTTGGCAATTTTAAAAAAAAAAGTATTATGTGTAATGAGCTGCATGATGGGTTGTTTTGAACTAGAACTTTTAATGTGTTAAAATTGAATTAATTTTAATTAATATTGAAATTGATGATAGCAATAGTATTAGTATTAGTGATATTATTAGTATTATTGCTTGTATCTTATATATTATAAATATATTATAATTATAAGTCTAAGTCAAAGTCTACATTTCTTTGAGTCTAAGCCTAAGTCTAAGATTTTTTAAAAGGCATTTCCATGGTCTAAGTCTAGTTATGTATTTTGATTGATTAGGTTTTTATATGTTGCTATGACTATGTCCATGTGGTTAGTTTTACTGACTAATTCAGGAAATACATTCTATTTATTTTTTAAATTTTTTTATCATTTATGATTTTTTTTTTTGATGACCTAAATGTAACAGTTTTCAGCTTCCATGCAAAACTATAACTGTGTGAAAGTATTACTTCCAGTGCCCACTCTACAGAACCCCTGCCCCTACAGCGATTTTTTTTACTGCTACTCACAACCCATGATTATATTTATTACTGTACCAGAGAAACATGATTTTATCTGCCACAAAATTAGTTAACAACACAAAATATATGTTAACAACACAAACATATATTTGATAATTATAAGAATAACATTATTAACATTACATTGGTCAAGTTAATAATAATTTTCAAGTTTTAACATTTTTTAGCCGAAACAAAAGTAAGTTGCCTAGTTGTTTTTGCTTCATTCTCGAGAACAAACATAGCAACTAACACGTATTCTTGGCTTGCCGTTAGCTGGAATTGAACTCAAGACCACCAACTTGAGGTTTGGTCAGTTTGTACCATTCGACCACCCAGTCACCCCGATATCAATGCACCCTTATTGATTGATACTGTAAGACAGGAAGAATATAGACGTCACGTGACTTGCTGACTGCGTATAACTCTCAGGGTTATATGCAGTCAGCTGCGCATAACCACTTCGAATTTCAAATTAAGATTCACAATCATATGATAAAACTTACAATTAATAAATATATTTGTATTTCAATATATTGGGGGAGGGGGGAATAAAGTGGTTAACTTTAAAAATAAATCATGGTTTAACATTACACCCCCAGCCCCCTCCCTTCCAAAAATAATAAGAAATGCTTTACATGCACTTTGCCACATAAGCGTGGAACTTACTCAATATCTTCCCAAGGTAATAAACGAATTTTAAATAAATAGTTTTCAGTTTTAACACGAGTATAACATTAAATCTACAAGTACCGGTTAGGCCAAAAAGTTAAAGACTGGCAAAGACCACAGTTTTGCTACTTTAAATCGCTGCGGTGTACGCAGGCCAAAGTCAATAGTTTCGCTAGGTACACCGCCGCAGCGTACATAGACTTAGTGCCGGCCATTATTTAATCATTTATTTAGTACCTTAATTACAGCAGTCTATACTATATAATTATTATAATATAGATCTAGGCTTAGTATTAGACTTAGTTTAGTAGGCCAATGTTATATTTATAAGTTTTACTAGTATTTTTCATTATCATAGTAGTATGTACCTGGTCTGTAGTATTGTAAATGTTGAAAATAATTGTAGCACTGCTAACAGTTCTTTAACATTACAGGGTGGTTTTTAAATAATTAGGATAAATTTTACCTGCTCAACACAAAGTAGCTGTAGACATCTGTATCTTTGACATCTGGAGGTATTGCCTCCAACATCAGTCAGTCTTTTAAATTTGCAGGATCGGGCATTTTCGCTCCTGAAGGAGTAGTTAGTATCGAAGTTTCGACGATGGAATAGTTCGTCTTTACTGGTTTTTTCCCCACAAATTCGCAAAACTACACAGCCGCGTGCCCGATCTACTAGTTCTGCTTTATTTCCAGGTACCGGCTGATGCAATTCCCGTAAAAATTTCTTAATTTATTCAACTCGCCAGGTCTCAAATACTGTTTTCGCCATGTTAGCAGCCATCTTTGAACGTGCTTTGAACGATAACTCTGTGGGTGACAAGGGAAGTAATAACCCCATTTGCAGTCCCCTGGATCAACAGGAGTTGTCAACTATATGATCTTTATTGTCCATCTTTGCAGACCAGCTTACTTGATCGGAATTGCAAAGTATGTCACTTATACTTTGCCTCACAAACAATGTCGAAGAAACATGCAGGACAACACAGAGCTCGGGTTCGGGAGAATGTGCCAACCCAAACTCGGATAAAACGCATCCGTCCTTAGAGAATCGCTGCTAGAAGGCAAAGAGAACTCATGGCAGTTATTGCCAGAAGAGAAAATGCACATTCAGCGGATGTTGAGTGGCTAGATGAGGATGAAGTTGATCTGTCTGCAATTATCCTTCCAGGAAACGATGATGGTGAAAGATTGATGGCAGTTGTAACTATGGATGAACACTTCACTTCACCATGGATGGATGATGTCCAGTGAATATTTTTGAATTAAAAATAATTCACAGGCCCATAATAAACAAATTCAATATAACATAACAGTTTGTCACATAATTTGTCTTTTTTAGTCAAATTGTTTAGTTTCCTTTTAATTATTTAATCAATGAAAAAAGCAGCAGATAAATGATGTGTATTATATAATAGTCTAGTCTAATTTTTGCAATTTTTGTTTTCAAATTAATCCAAATTGAGTTACTGCTTCAATGAATAACTGTGACAACTGTTGACAATCAACTATTCTACTATTAAAGTAAGTTTAATAATGTGATAGTTCTTTTAATTGGAAATGTTATATTTAATACAGTTTAATAGTGAAGTGTGTTTTAGATTAAATTTTAATTAGGTGTTAATTTTTAAAAAAATTGTTCGAAAGTGTGACGTACTTTAGGGGGGAGAGGGGGTTTTGAGATTTGTGACAGTTTGTGACAGGGGGGAGGGGGGTAAAAGTGGTCAAAAATATCGTGACGTACTTTATGGACGGCCCCAAAACTATGAATCTATGAAATAACAATGAGGAAAAAGAACAAAGAAAAAAACGTTATCATACTACTACTGCACCCGGGTCCGAAGCCATTCAATCTATACGGAACCACCCCGGGTCCGAATAGCCAATTATTTTACAGGGACCCGGGTCCGAATAGCCAAATCCTTTGGAGATAATGCCTATGCCGACTGATGGTCTGCGGTAAGTTTGTACATTTAATAACTATCCTGAAATTCTGACACTCTAATCACATTGAATGTATACCTCCGCCATTCTACCTTGATTTTGGCGTATGAGAGGACAACCATCACATTGAATGTGTTCCTCCATTCTACCTTTATTTTGTGTATGAGAGGTCCATCATCACATTGAGTGTGTACCTTAGCAATTCTACTTTGATGTTCGTGTGAGAGAGGACCACCATCTCAGTGAATGTGATTTTCAAATCTACCTTGATTTGGAATATAAGAGGTCCACCAATCACAGTGAATGTGTACCTCCACCATTCTACATTGATTTGGCGAAAGAAAGTACCGGTAAATCAGTCAGCTGACAATGTGAGAGGCCAGCATCAGTTTAATCTAATGTCCATTGTTAACAAGACAGATAACCCAATATCAGTATCTGTTTTAATCTCATGTCTATGGTTAACAAGACAGGGTTAGGTTATGGTATTAAGGAGGGGGTTGCCGGAAAAAAAACACATTTTAGAACCACTGTTGTTTTAAGAACAAACTAAACGATCTTTAAGAGCTAACTAAAAGATCTTTAACAGCAAACTTAAAGATCTTTAAGAACAAACTAAACGATCTTTAACAACAAACTAAGTGATATTCAAGAACAAAATAAGCGATCTGTAAGAACAGACTAAATGATCTTTAAGAAGAACTAAGCGATATTTAAGAACAAAATCAATGATCTCTAAGAACAAACTAAAAGATCTTTATGAACAAATTAAACGATCTCTAAGAACAAACTAAACAATCTTTAAACACAAACTAAGCGATCTTTAGGAACAAAATAAATGATCTTTAAGAAAAACTAAATGATCATTAAGAACAACTAAACGATATTTAAGAACAAAATCAATTATCTCTAAGAAGAAACTAAGCGATCTTTATGAAGAAACTAAACGATCTTTAAACACAATCTATGTCATCTTTAAGAACAAACTGAACGATCTTTAATAACAAACTATGTCATCTTTAAGAACAAACTGAATGATCTTTAATAACAAACTATGTCATCTTTAAGAACAAACTGAACGATCTTTAATAACAAACTATATCATCTTTAAGAACAAACTGAACGATCTTTAATAACAAACTATGTCATCTTTAAGAACAAATTGAGCGATCTTTAATAACAAACTAAACGGTCATTAAGAACAAACTAAGCGATGTTTAAGAAAATATTAATCGATTTTAAACAACAAACAAAGCAAATCGTAAGCAACAACCTGGGAGTTTTGATTTTCGTAAATAGCTTGAAGCAAACTTTATATGCAGCAAACTTTGTCGAGCAAACATTTGTCCTTAGTTAAAGCTACAACGCTTCAGCCCAGGTACACGAAATTCTGACAAATTTATTTTCGGATGTTCGTGTCTCTATTGTGACTTAATACAAATTCTGGTACCAGCTCATGAGATACAGTTGGAAATAATGTGATTGTGTACGTGTGTTGCGGTTACTGTACATTTTAAACAAGTGATTGATAGGGTGGAATTTTAATCGACCAATTCCTGTTCCTACCAAAAAGATGTTGTGTGCTTTGGGAGATTTCTTACGACTAAGCTTACAGTGATAAGGTACGCATGCATTTTTGTAGTGTGATGATAATACTGTCATGAGGTTTTCATATTGACATTTTAGCATTGTTCCTTGTTTTGTAAAAAATATGAAAAACGCTCCTAGTTGTGTTGAAGCTGATAACTTGTTTTTAAATGTAGTTTTTATTTCAATAACTTGTAAGATTGTTACCGACTGTCCTTGTGAGTAAGGATTTTTCAGATCTAAATAAAAAAAAAATTGGGCTAATGAAGATCAGTTTTTACTTTAAATTTAATGTAAAAAATACTTAAAAATTGTTCTTTCCTGGTCTTCAAATCTGCAAACCTATCAATCAGTTGATCAAAATCAATTTCCTTCATCGTATCACTTTCAATGGATAGGAGATCTAGATCAGAAAGCCTTGGCTGGCCTATGGTGGATCGTACATAGTTCTTGATATGCTTTAGTTTTGGAAAGCTCCGCTCACATGAAGCCACAGACACACAGATCGTAAGTAACAATCTAAGGCTTAGCGAGAGTGTTGAAAGAGATTCTATGAAGTCTCATTCAGCTATGAATTTAAAAACGCAAATACTTTGTCCATGACTTTGTGAAATAGAAGCTGTCTTTAGGTGTCGTCTGAGCTTTGGTATTTCCTGTAAAAGTTCATCTTCTGAGAGCTCTTCATAGAAAGAGTTTAATTTGGACGCGGACACCTATAACCCTTCTTCATTTGCTGACACCAGACTCTTGGTTTGAACAACAATTTTTCTCGAATTGTATTTCACATTAGATTAATATAAATGGTCACTTATTGGAACACTTATTATTCCATCCTAATGGAAGGGTGTGGTGGAGCAGCCCAGGGTCCTACAATTGCTGTAATGCATTGGTGATGATGTCCGAATGGAAGGGTGTGGTGGAGCAAGCCAGGGTCCTACAGTTGCTGTAGCGCCACTGATGAAGATGTCCGAATGGAAGGATGTGGTGGAGCAGGCCAGTGTCCTACATGGGCTTTAGCGCCACTGATGATGATGATGTTAACTTATTGGGAAAATGTCATGGGTGTCGAGGTCAGCGAGGAGAATATCCCGGGATTTAAGGTAAACATGTTTGACTATGATATTGTGAGGATGGTTTATAAGAATAAGTTTAGTCCTTTGGCCATTGTCACTCGGACGAGAACTGAAGGCGTCAGCACGGGTAGCCTCATAATTGGATCAATTTGAAGGGCTGATAAAAGTACTGACTCCGGGTAGGCCCTACATCTGAAATAGTCGATCACCTTAAATGCCTTGCCCCAAAAGTCATCCTCCGACTGGCACAGGTGACAAAGATGAAGTAATTAAGAAAAGGCGATAGAGTCTTTATATGATGTAGGGTGGGAGGAAGAGTAGATTAAACTGCTGTGTGCTGTCAGTGGTTTTAAAGTAACCGGAGGTGAGTAGGCTGTCTTTGTGAAGAGTGACCATAGCAGTGATGTCCAAGAAGTTAAGTGAGGTCTCAGAGATAATTAGTGGTCTCGCTAATGAAGCTTTCTTGCAGTCACGTTCGTTGTTTTGTTCCCCCTCCCCCCATGTTTTCCTATCCTTTTCTTTGTTGCTCCGTCCCTTTCCTGTAGCTATTTTTGAGGTTGTACATATTAGCGGGAAAACATCAAATATCTTCATATGAATAGTTCCATATCTATATATTTTAAGCTCGATGAAAAGCTATTAAAAAAACACACACACACAATTATTTTATCTCTACGAAAAGAGTTCAAATTTATTAGGAGACTTAGTGTACATCACACCTGCGTATAGTGTTAGAAATTTCAGTGAGTGACCTAGAGTAACAAATGTCTGCCTGCATCAATGTAATCACTGTACGACACATCATACATCTGTGTGCCTGCATAAAAGTAATTACTGTACAGCATTTTATACAATTTAAACATTTGTATTATATTTATTTTTACTTTATTGTAATTAACATTAAATAGCAATAAAGTGACAACAATCTTGATTGCATGAAGGTAAGATGCGGAGGTAAAGTGCAAAGAGGTTGATCGAGATTTTAAAAAAAAATCTTCTTTAATCCAATAGTCCCATGGAAATACATAAAATGGGCATCTATTTAAGCTAACAAAACAGGTATTTAAAAAAGCATTCTTCATGTTTTCTTGATGAAAGTCTAAGGATCTGAATCATGTCTTCTATCAAGAAACCCCAGGAAGCCACCGATGTTTATGGGAATACGCGCAACGAGACCCAGTATGTATGAGCAGCCAATGTTAGCTTCACGACAAGCTAGCGCAGCTGAAGAGTACACATGCGTGCAGATTTCACCGCCACTGGACACAGTGACATAGAAGGTGTGTTACTTCAAAGCCCACAGATTAGCGGCTACCAGGATGGCCACAACTGGACATCATACAAAAGAATTGGATTGATACGCTTTCAATCAAAATTACTTTCTTATTTCTTCATGACTTCTAATGATTTTAACAAAAATATATATTTCTTTTTATTATTAATAAATATTATTTAAAAAAGAAACAACTCATGTGGGTGATCTTGAAATTCTTTGAGAATAGTAACAGTTGTTGATATCCATGTTTACTGCTTTAATATCAAGTTTCTGTTAGTGTTATAAATAATATTAATACCAAAAAATTCAGTTAGCATCCAACAGTTTTTTAAGAGGGGATTTTTTCATTTTAGAAAAGACACTAAAAAGTATAATTTATTATTTTTGAATACTTATTCTAAATTATGTTTAATTTAATATTCAACTTGTCAGGACAAGTATTTAAAAAAAAACTTTATAAGAGTATGTGTGTGTGTCCTAAATTAATCCCAACATGTTCATGAGAGTCCACGTACGTGACGTGGTCGAGGCAGCAAGTGATATAACAAGGCACAGGTACGTTGCGGGCACTTTCATCAGCGGCAGTACGACTCTACCAGCTGCGACAGCGAGTGCCACAAGACCTGTCAGCAGTACGATTCTACCAGCTGCGACAGCGAGTGCCACAAGACTTGTCGGCAGTGCGATTCTACCAGCTGCGACAGCGAGTGCCACAAGGCTTGACGGCAGTACGATTCTACCAGCTGTGACAGCGAGTGCCACAAGACATTTGGTATATGGATTACACAGATACTTTTACCAATTAGCTATAAAATAATACACACAAATACAACTATAAGCTTGGGAAAAAACATGCACCAATTAGCAAAGAATAAGACACAAACATAAACCACTTAACATGTATAAAATAAAAATATATACACCTACCTCTGTGCCGCTTCTCTGTCCTGTTGCAGTCATCAGCTCACAGTGCCGTTGTCCACACCCTGTGATGTCCGGTGCCACTCATTCTTCCCGGTGCCACTTCTATTAGCATGGAGATAAAATATATTAATTGGCATATGAATACCACAAATGCATATACCAAATAGCAATAAAGTAATACCCATACACACACCTTTAAGCTTGGGAGCTCCACCGACTCTCTTTCCATTAATAAGTCCATAATTTAACTACATGTTAAGAGTCACTTCAAACTAAAAACTAAACAATCATAATTAAAGCAAAGACTCCTTCAGATGCAGGACCCACCAATGACTAAGATAAGTATTTCCAGCGCTGAGATGATAAAAACAGGAAACCATTATTTGAGTTTTTGTCCCTTTTTCAAGTAAAAAGGTTCAATTTGTAACTACGATAAAAAAATTATTAAAGACAAATTTCTGAAGGGATGACAGGTAAGAAGAAAATAACAAAATTCAAACATGTTTTTACATGACATCCAAGCTGTGTGTGTGTGTGCGTATGAAAAATTATAATTTAAATTACTCTTTGTAGGTTTATATAAAATGATCTTATGTTATAAATATCAATATCAGTAAATTATTAGAAAACGGCCCGTGATGGCCGCCATCTTGGTTGACACAACAAGTTAATTTTGTCATTAATGTATTCCTTAATCGATCCCTATGCCTAACCTGAACCCTAATTCACTGCAACTATAAAAAACATGCAAATGACGTCACGGGGTGAAAACTAAGAATCAGCCTCAATATATTCTATGTTTGGATAAAATTTCAACTATAAAAAACATGCAAATGACGTCACGGGGTGAAAACTAAGAATCAGCCTCAATATATTCTATGTTTGGATAAAATTGTGAATTTTTCTGAGATTTTCAGTTAAAGAAGATGTTAATATAAATTCTAACTTTACTTTTAAAGCAGCAATAGGTGCTGAGTGGCTGAGCAGTCTAAACCGTCTCAAACCAAATAGCTGGTGGTCTGGAGTTCAATGCCCAACAAAGCCAACATCCCATGCACCCCGGTGGATGGTACTCAATAGCCTTGGATGGCAACTCATCCAAGAGAAGACAAACTCTGAATTCAAACCGGAGCCAGAATGATCAACACATTGATCGTGTGCCCTTAAATATAAGAAAAAAGAAGAAGAAAATAAAAATGTGAACAAATTGTTGCAAGGGTTATGGATTTTTTTACAAAATCACAGCCAGTGCAAGGGTTATGACTTGTTTGACAAAATCACAGCATGGGCAAGGGTTATGACTTGTTTGACAAAATCACAGCATGTGCAAGGGTTATGACTTGTTTGACAAAATCAAATCCTGGGCAAGGGTTATGACTTGTTTGACAAAATCACAGCGTGAGCAAGGGTTAAGACTTGTTTGACAAAATCACAGCATGGGCAAGGGTTATGACTTTTTTTGACAAAATCACAGCCTGAGCAAGGGTTATGACTTGTTTGACAAAATCACAGCATGGGCAAGGGTTATGACTTGTTTGACAAAATCACAGCCTGGGCAAGGGTTATGACTTGTTTGACAAAATCACAGCCTGGGCAAGGGTTATGACTTTTTTGACAAAATCACAGGATGCTACAAACAGCAGATTATACAAATTTTGAAAATATTATTAAAAATGCATTATATCTATTCGTACCATTTAGACAGCTCTATAGCGGGTAAGTTCTGGAGGTAAAGAGTTGCCAGTGGGCAAATAATCAAGGGAAATCAACTTAAATATTCTTGGGGAGAAGGAAAACTCCAAGCTAAAAGCTATAACCACCAAAGCAGCCAATCAGTCATCAACTTGACATGGGGTCTCCACTATTCCAACACTATGTCTTGAAAAAGAAACTTAACAAAATTAAATGAGTTTTTATCCCCCAAAGATAGTAAGTTATTAATTACCGGCATATAATGACAAGGCACTTCAAGATTACTGCCATCAAGTGTAGGCTTTCTAAATTTAAATTGAAATCTTTGATGGTGTCCTCGCTACATTTTTGAGCAACCTGACCAAGGTGTTGTAGCGTAGACTTTGGGTGTTCGGTCAAAAGTGGACTTTGATTGTAGAGGCTGTGGACAATTTTGTTCACAACAGCTTGTCGTGAGTTAAAAAGGTATTCCTGGCATCATATAGCAGTGCATTTAAAGTAACTTACTTTATTTTTATTTTTTCTAATAACATCTTACATATTGTATCTAAGCTACTTGTGCAGGTTTGCATTACATAATACAACAGCAACAAAAATAAAATAAACTTACTCTTCAGTGAGGTACTCAAAACCAATATCAAGAAAAATGGCTTAAAAATTGTGTAGTGACAGGTGAAATCTAAAACTGTGTCTTTGTCCTTCTGTTGAGGATAATAAAAAGCAAACAAAATTGATTTCAGCAAAACATGAGTACAGTAATCAGTAAGCACTAATGGTACAAACAAAGCACATCAAAATATATGGGTCCCAGTACCAAAGATTCAAGTATAAAAATTAAAGCCCTCATTAATTTAAAAAAACAATATTTTAGGGTAATATTAATATTTTAATCTAATTAAAGGGACGTTGTCATCTTCACCACTTATGTGTCTGCTCATATTTAGGGTGATAATTAAGACCAGCCACATATAAATTGGTGAAGACGACCACTTCTCTTTAACCCTAGAAATATTATAAAAGTAACTAAACTGAAAATTTTCCATGAAAACCTAGGCAGTGACCATTATCTTGTGACATCAAAACTTATATTAATAAGGATGACAATTGTAAAGTTGGCCAATGCTAAGGCCAAACTTTGTTAAAAGTAGTAGCCTAAGTCAAAACACTATGCTAAGGCTAAACAAATTTAAAAGTAGTAGCCTAAGTCAAAACATGAGTTAGTAATTTCAGTGTGAGAAATTTAAATGATCAAATTAGTAGGCCTCGGCCAAACCTGAGTAAGTGAAGAACATTAAGAAATACTACTTAAAGTACGGCATGCACATTTTATGGGCATCCAGGTATAAGCAATTTTTTTTTTAACACTTAAACATGGCAAAAAGAAAAAAATTATGAATAGTCTCTTATTCGCTGCATGGTAGTGATAGAATTCTAATATGTCAACTTCTTTCTTAAAAATGGATAAATCCCAAATTTTAAATTAAAACAATTCAATTACAGTCTGAATTTCAATCAAATTTTAAGGTTTTACAGTAAAGAATAGCAATTTTGACAAAAATGGACTCATATGATGGAAAATGATAGCAATTTTGATGTAACATGTTATTTCATCAGTTAAGTATACTAGCTCTAGTAATGCTGATTCATTAAGTATTAGTGTATTGAATTCAAATCCATGGAAATAAATATTATCAGTCTTTACAAAGTTATTAAGTTAGATTTTTTTACAATTTATCATTTCATCATTCTAGGGGTAAAGACATTTATGGAACAATGTTAACAGAATTATATATGGACATAGCATTTTTCAACTCTAGTTTTTAATTTCTCGCACATTCTCCACCAGTTGCCATTTTCATGATAACCACTGTATTAAGTAAGCATCTATTTATCTACATGAATGGGCAAATAATTCTTTTTCCCCACCCTACTCCAACAATTTTATTTAAGTTTCAAAACAGTGAAAACATGGGAATGATGACTACATTTCCTCTCTGGATACCATTGTCGGCATTGTTTATTAAAGCTTGAAAATTAGAAAAATCATATGACCAAGGAGTGTCAGCTCTCTCAAAAAGTCTCTACCCGGTTTTTATATTATTCACTTTAAATATTTTCTTACTTGTCTCAATTAACAGAGCTATACTAAAATAATTCTTGTTCTTGAAAATGATCATTACTTTCTGTAGAATGGACCTACAATCATAACTTTGGTATCAAATCAATTAGTTTTTTTTTTTCAAGCCATAGCTCAATGTCTAGGTCTTAAAGCTGTAATTTTCATTTTGAAAATATTGTTCAATACATAAATGAATTCACACAAATTTTGCAGATTTTTTACCCCTCCCTATGCCTACAATGTCACAAAAATTTAGACCCACCTTGAAATATAACGTAATAAACCTCTGCACCCTATAAAAAACATCACCTCCCATGGATATCAAATAACTGCACCTGTGTCAGAAACATTTCCCTAGAAACAGCCATTCTTAACCAGGATTGAAAGCACCCTGAGGTGAAGGAGACCAACAAATTGTATTTTCTGCCATAGCTAGTTGTTGTTTCCTTTTTAAAAAAATAGTAGTTATGCATTTTGATTAGCAGCAGTAAACAATTTTTCCTGGTAAATTTTATGAACACATTACTTTTATTGGTATTTTTTTTCTTTTTTCTAGAAAGTTAAATAGAAAAATAGAACTAAACTAAATCATTTAATTATTTTCATTAAAAAAAAAAAACTATTAAAATATAATTAATTTATGCTGGGGGTGGGGGGAGAAGTTTTAAATTACAGGGGATGCAGTGCTGCTGCAAAAAATTTAAGTATCTCTGCCCTAGAACATTTACTAAGATCATTCAAACCTCAACTGCCAAACATTTTTTCATTCCATCTCACTTCACATGGTAGGCCTAATTCTATAAACATACAGTATAGTCAGAAAATAGAAAGAATAGTAACATAGTACATAGGCGACATAGCCAAAAGCTGTCATAGCCTTCCATCGGTGTAGGCTAGGAGTAGGGCCAGGTCCTAGGCCTAGTGTCAATTATTGTAAATGTAACTATTGTAACTAGTCAACTAGATTTGACTTTAAATCATTGTCATTGATGAGTGAATTGAGTAATATCGGTGTGATTTATGACTAATGACGTAAGTCCTCAGTTTTCAATTTCAGAACTGAGAACCAGTCAGTTGAGTCAGTCAGCTCATACTTCATTCATAGAGTAATTTTAATTAATGCCTTTTGGGCCTATATTTATTATTATTAAAGGCCACAAGACCTGTTTCCTATTATATTTATAGTAAAAAAAAAAAAGGCTGGCACTACGTACACAGCGGCGGTGTACCTAGCAAAACCATTGACTTTGGCCTGTGTACACTGCGGCAGTGTACCTAGCTAAATCATTGTCTGCGGCCTGCTTACACCACAGCGATTTAAAGTAGCAAAACCATTGTCTTTGCGAGTCTTTAACTTTTTGGCCTAATGCTACTTTTAGATTTAATGTTGTACTCTTGTTAAAACTGAAAACTATTTATTTAAAAATCGTTTAGTACCTTGGGAGGAAGATATTGAGTAAGTTCCATGCTTATGTGGCAAAGTACTTGTAGAGCATTTCTTATTATTTATTGGAAGGGAGGCGGCTGGGGTTGTAATGTTAAACCATGATTTATTTTTAAAGTTAACCACTTTATTTCCCTTCCCCCTATGCATTGAAATACAAATCTATTTATTAATTGTTGTAAGTTTTATTCTATGATTGTGAATCTTAATAGGCATAAAAAGGGTAGCTAATTTGAAATTATCCCCCCCCCCCCTTTCAGTTTTTTTTGGGGTGGGGGGGGGTGGGTTATAATTATAACATTGTATGTGATCCCTCTGGCGTGATGTAAAAATGAATGGGAAGTCAGTGTATCTATTTTGTTAGCACCAAGATATATTACGCCACAAATACATTACGGGAAATGAATCACATACATTGATCATGAAATCGTGAAGTTAAAGTTGTCAGAGGCATAGTCATTATGATATCAAGCGATTTTCAACACGAATAAACTGTATGATGATCAATACAAAACCCTGCAGTGATTTTTAAAAGTCTTTGGTCAATAATTAAATATCATTGAATTAGTTTTACATTGGCATTACACATTAGTAAAAAATGCAGACGTAAATCAGCACCTCCCCTCTCCAGGTTGGGGGGACGCAAAAGGTAAATTTGTTGTGGGGACGTCCTTTATGGACAACCCCTATCCAAAGCACCGATTTGTGTAGCCCCCCTTCTTTTTTTTGTTAAGCCTCTGCCCATACCTTACACTCCCCCCACCCCCTTTGAAATTATCCCCCCCCCCCCCAGTTTTTTTTGGGGGGGGGGGGGATTATAATTATAACATTGTATGTGATCCCTCGGGCGTGGTGTAAAAATGAATAGGAAGTCAGTGTATCTATTTTGTTAGCACCAAGATATATTACGCCACAAATACATTACGGGAAATGAATCACATACATTGATCATGAAATCGTGAAGTTAAAGTTATCTGAGGCATAGTCATTATGATATCAAACGATTTTCAACACGAATCAACTGTATGATGATCAATACAAAACACTGCAGTGATTTTTAAAAGTCTTTTGTCAATAATTAAATATCATTGAATTAGTTTTACATTGGCATTACACATTAGTAAAAAATGCAGACGTAAATCAGCACCTCCCCTCTCCGGGTTGGGGGGACGCAAAAGGTAAGTTTGTTGTGGGGACGTCCTTTATGGACAACCCCTATCCAGAGCACCGATTTGTGTAGCCCCCCTCCTTTTTTTTGTTAAGCCTCTGCCCATACCTTACTCCCCCCCCTACCCCCGTCAAGGATCGATTTCTTAACCAAAAAAAAAACAAATAAAAAAAACTTTGAAATAGCGCAGATCCTGTCCCAAGCACATTGTGCAATGGTTTCTGTGAGAAAATGTGGTGTTTTACCCTGAGAATAGTACATGCCATGCCATTCTGGAAACATGTTCCATCAAGAACAGGGTAAACGTAGACCTATGGCTTTGCTATACAGTTTGCTACCATGCCGTACGTTTCTAAAATTGTGGTGCTTTCAAAAGATTTGCTGGGAGACTGAGGGTTGTGAATGAACCGTTGATATCATGTGTAAATTTTGCCAATGAATAGTGAAAGCAAGATGGTTGAAATACGGCCATGACCATTAATATGATACTATTGATATACTGGTATTTTCTTTGGGTGTTCGTAAAAGCGAAATGTAAATATTCAACTACAGGAAGAATGTTGAAATGCAATAAAATATCACTTAGTATTCAAAGTGTTTCTATTATACTTGTTATATACACTATACATACACTTTCAGAACTTTCCTGTAGAAGGTGAAGAGACTAAGTACTGCAAGAGGAACATTGCAGTCCTGTATTGCAAAATTTAAATAGCAACATAGATTGTGGGCAAAGGTGAATCGCTGGGGCTGTCGGTAGCAGCAAAAAAAAAGCCAAGTTCATGCTTTCATGCATACCTGGCAAAATGACTGTCCCTGTCCCAAAATGACTCGGTTGTATATCCTGAATATCTGCTACAGAGTGGTTGTCCAACTGGCAGGGAGGGGACGAAGCGATGGTTGAGAGTTTATCCTTCTTCAACTTTGCCGCTCTTGCCATAGTTGTCGGTCGATGTCTCTTCAGCTTAGATCTCGAAGCAGTACTCTTTGTCAATTCTTTAGTTGGAGGCATAACAATGAAGTAATAGCAATAGAGACATAAAAAAATTGTTAATAAAAAGAAAACAATATCATAAACAAGGCAACTGGTATGTCAAAAAAAGTTGCAAGAATGAAGACACGTAATTTGTCGTAATTTAAAATAACCAAATATAATGAATAGAACATTTTTAATTTCGTAAGCCCAATAAGAACTAAATAGGTACAGTGCCTGTAAATTGTAAAATAGATCCAGTCAATATCAATAGTCCTATTATATAGCCTATAAATATTTCAAATATGTCTCCCCATGTAGTGTATGACTCATACTATGAGTCTGAGTATATGATTATTCTGATTATGCACTAGTCCTATTTTTAGTATTATGGTATGATTACAATTACAATTAATTAAAGTATAGTGTAGCCTACCAGAAATAAATAGTTAAACTATTATTAATTAAAATATTTTAGTATTATTATATAATATGTACATTTAGTTTGTAATGAGAGTCAACAGGTCTAATGATGTAGTACGTGATTTGACTATGACTAAGTTTACTGACTCGGTCTAGCAGTGGCGTCCTAAGTCTAACAAAGCCTAAGCCCTAAGCTTAGACCACACAATTACAATTATAAAAATATCATATACAAATTAATATTACCGTATTTGATGAAATCAATTGAAAAATAATCAAATCCTAAAACAGTAATGCAAATGTTCACTTCTCTTTGTTTACACGTAGTCAGGGAAGATCACGCTTCCGTAAAGGAAAATGGCGACATGGACCAATCAAAATGCAGAGAATCGTTTTATAACTACGAATTGGCCAATCATCTACTTTTGTGTACACGTGATACACATGGTTTTTACTGAAAGGTTATTTTTAGATCAATTAGTCATCGGAATGGCATTCTTAATGCGATGATTAGCTTTCCATTCGATACCAAACATGATAGAATCGATCCGGTGGTTTCCGCGCAATCATGTGTTGAAGAATAGGTCATTTGGGGTTAGGTGTGAACAAAAACATACACCCCAACCCCTTCAAATCACAATTATTATGTTAAAATTATTTAATTTTATAATTTTTACCTTATTTAATGATATAAAAGATATTAATCTAACAGAAAATCCAAGTTTTGAAGAATCGATATTTTTTTTCAATTTTCGATTATTTTGTGACCCGTGGATTTAAAAAAAAAATTAAATTAATATAGTTTTTTTAGAATGGATAAAATGTGATGCATATCGGCTCGGATAAATTAATATTTCTTATTTTTAAAAAAAATATATATTTGACGATTAAAGTTTAAAATAATGTTTGCTGTGTCCCCTATAATATAAGGGCAAGGGTCATCTATTTATAGTTCGTTAAAACGGAAAGATAAATAAACTGAACAGAGTTCACCGAAAATACCAAGCCGAAAAGCCCACCACCACAAACTGTCATTTTATCGATGTCCGCTTTGAAAACACCCTGCTGTCATCCGAGAAGAGAAAGACTTAAAAATCCAGGGCCTATACTACTATTATAATGAATAATGTGTGACCTGTCGTATGTCATCAACTCAAGATCACTGATGGCGATGGCTTATAAAGTTAAAGTGAGTAGCCATTAGGCATTAATTCAAAATGTTATAATTACCGGTATACTATTTATACATGTAACTGTAACCTACTAACTATTACTACTAAGAATTAATTAGTATGAGTGATTTCTGATTAATGGTACCATTAACTCTTTCCCTCTGGATCAACGCTCCCATCGTCGATTTGAAATGAAGATTTTTGCATATGGGATCGTCGATGTATAAAAACTTGTTTATTTCGGTACTTTTGTTAGCTATTGGTATTTAGTTATTTTAAATCAATTCTTGAATGATTTCCCTTTCATAAATTATATCCGGTTTTATTGTGTTTGAACGAAGAACGAATTGTTTGAAGCGGTTGTTTTGATTGTCACTTTTATTTTTGTTCACAAACATGAAATCTTGACCTGACCCATCTGGTGATCGATTTAATAAAGGTGGGAAATATTACTCTGAGGATGATTCAATCAGTGGTTTTTATGATTTCAAATGCAGAGGCTGATTCTGTTTAATCGTATGATTATAATACTACTACTAGTATTAGTATTAGTATTTAGTAGTACTAGTGTCGAAATAATGAAATTGATATTTCATCAGCTTATGAACAACCAACCCCGCCCCCAGGTAAAGTGCACATCCATATAGATTATATTTTAGGCTTACTATAGCTAAACCCAGATGGAAATATGTGACAAATGTATAGTAAATTTTCCACTTATTATTATAAATGTTAGTACATACAAGGATGCAGTGCAATTATTTTCTAAATAGCAACAGATTGTTTCCAGTGGAATCAGTTAAATTTTTTGTGTGACAGTGATATTTAGATATTTTGAAAATTGTCCCCACATAAATCTTGCATACATTGAAAATGATGGGGGAAAGTATAAATATTTACATTCTTTTCATAAAAAATGAGATAATTGTGAATATTAATAAATAAGCATCTAATATAGGGGTCTCAAACTCGCGGCCTGCGAGACATTCGTTCTTAAAGATCGTTTAGTTTGCTCTTAAAGATAGTTTAGTTTATTGTTAATGATCTGTTAGTTTGTTCTTAAAGATCGATGAGTTTATTCATAAAGATCGCTTAGTTTGTTCTAAAAGATCGCCAATTTAATCTTAAAGATCGTTTAATTTGTTCTTAAAGATCACTTAGTTTGTTGTTAAAGATTGTTTAGTTTGTTCTTAAAGATCGCTTAGTTTGTTGTTAAGTTTGTTGAAGATTGCTTAGTTTTTTCATAAAGATCGCTTAGTTTGTTCTTAAAGTTAATTGATTTTGTTCTTTAAGGTCGATTAAGTTGTTCTTAAAGATCGATGGTTTTTTCTTTAGGATCATTTATTTTGTTCTTAAAGACCTTTTGTTTGTTCCCAAAGAACATTTATTTTCCTGTTTAAAGATTGCTTAGTTTATTCTTATAAATCATTAAGTTTACTATTAAACATCATTTGTTTAGTTCTTAAAAATCATTTAGTTTGTTCTTTAAGATCGTTTACTTTGTTATTAAAGGTTGCTTAGATTGTTCTTAAAGATTGCTTAGTTTGTTTTAAAGATTGTTTAGTTTGTTAATAATTGTCACTTAGTTTGTTGTTACATATCGTTAGGTTTGTTCTCAAAGATTGCTTAATTTTTTCTTAAAGATCGCTTTATTTGTTTTTAAAGATCGCTTTATTTGTTTTTAAAGATCATTTAGTTCTTAAAAACCGGTTAATTTGTTCTTAAAGATAGTTTAGTTTGTTGTTAAAGATCGTTTAGTTTTTTGTTAATGATCGCTTTATTTGTTCTTAAAGATCGGTTAGTTTGTTCATAAAGATCGCCTGGTTTGTTGTTAAAGATCTTTTAGTTTGTTGTTAATGATTGGCAATTTTTTTCTAAATAGCAACAGATTGTTTCCAGTGGAATTGGTTAAATTTTTTTTGCAAATTTTTTGTGTGACGGTGACAATTGATAATGTGCACAGAGGTTTAATTTTTTTATTTTTTGAAAGTTGATCTTTATTATTTGTGATGCACATATGGATATAGCTCAGAAAAAAACATTTTTGTTACACTTTGGATTATATTTTTCTCTTCGTGTGACTTGGAATGAGCGTTTTATGATTATTTGGTGAGTTTTTCTAAGTAAATTATTTTCCTTAAATCACAATCACATTTATTTATTGAAACCCAGATCTTGTTTACATGCAAAAAAGCCGAAATTTAACTTTCCAGTTTCGGTCAAAACCGAAACTTGGCAGAAAGTGATAAAATGGCCTCTAGTTTTAATCATCAATTATATTTGTTGTTCTTCTTTTTTAAAATTGCTGGCATAGTACAGTTTACTGCAGTTTTTGAGAATTCTGCAATCACACAACAGAACTGAATATACCGTACTCTATTATTTGATAGACTGTTATGACAGAGTAGCAGTTGAGGAAAAAAACAACTCACCCAAGGTAGGATAGTTTTTTAGTTGTTTGGTGGGGTTTTATAGTGGATTTGGTCATTGACTGAGTCAATGCTGGGCACATTGGCAAGGTCTTTGGCTTGGGTCATAGGCGGAGGTCCTTAGGCTAGTTTTATAGTGGATTGGTCATTGACTGAGTCAATGCTGGGCACATTGGCAAGGTCTTTGGCTGAGGTCTTTCGAAGGGTCATAGGAGGGGGTCGTTTGGAAGGCTGGCTAGGTATCTTTGGCTGGGTTTCTGGTGTCTTCTTTTACGCGATCACTGACGGGGTCTTTAGTTGGTTTGTGGTGTGCGTGCGTGCCATCGACGGGGCTTTAGATTGGTCGGTGGTTGGTCATTAGAGGGGCCTTAGGCTTGGTTATTGGGTATTTAGCTTAGTCTTTAGCTCAGTTGTAGCTAGGTGTTTAGCGGTGGTATTTAGGAAGGTCTTTAGTTGGGTCCTTGCGAGCTGGCTAGGTATCTTTGGCTGGGTTTCTGGTGTCTTCTTTTACGCGATCACTGACGGGGTCTTTAGTTGGTTTGTGGTGTGCGTGCGTGCCATCGACGGGGCTTTAGATTGGTCGGTGGTTGGTCATTAGAGGGGCCTTAGGCTTGGTTATTGGGTATTTAGCTTAGCCTTTAGCTTGGTGTTCAGCTTAGACCTTAGATGGGCATGTAGCTGTGTCGTAGGGGGCTTGCTGAGTTGTAGGCGCTCTTTAGATTGGTCATTAGACAGGTTATTGGGCTAGGTCATTGATGGTCATTTGGGGATCATTTGTGTGATTATAATTTTTTCTTAATTTGTTTTTTTAATATTTTTTTTAGCAGGGAATAAGTGTTCTGCCAAGAGTGATGCTCCCCTGTCCATAGCGAGACACCCTGTCCATACCAAGACACCCTGTAGACGCCGTGTCTTTTATTCTGCACTCATTCTATACAAACAAGGACATTGGTTACATATTGCTTGAGTAAATTACTAAGCTTAATGTCAGCATGACAAGGTCATTGGTTACATATTACTTGAGTAGACTACTAAGTTTTAAATCGGCACAACATAATTTTGTTCCGTTGCATGATAAAACTGGATTTTTTTGACAACGTAAATTTCTTATTTTCAGATCACATACTAGGTACTCTCCCCTCATTCCGAGTCTTCATCATTTACACAACTTGCCTCGGGGCTTCTTATCAGGTCTCCTAGACACATATCAACAAGACACAGAAACTCTTCATCTTGTAAGTAAGTATAAATACCGAGAGAGCTGGTAAGCTTTAATTCCCAAGACATGCAGTTCTCTTTCATGAGCTAGAAAAGTTGTCTAATGGAATGCAAACTCATCTACTGTTTCCCAGCACTTTTTTGGTTGTTTGTTGTATGGCAAAATTTTTATATGCACATCCATTGAATTGTGTTTAAATATTTGAAAGATATAATCCTAAATGTCTAATAATTACAATTATTTTACCTTGATTCATAAAATATTATGTCCCATTATAATCATTGATAAGCATGTAATTATAGTCGTTTATAATACCACACAGTAGTGGGGTGAACTGATAGATCTTTTAAAAAGTTATATTTTATCTCTTTTTTAAAAACAGATGATTGTTAGTAGTGTTAGTAAATGAAGTAAAATCTTCCTTGGTACCATCAGCAGAAGTTGGCACTTTGTGCGGAAGACAGCATTTTGAGTGGAAAGACAGCCATTTTAGATGATGGCGGAAGAAGGTACCTAAAACTTAGGTTATATATGTTTATTTTATACGTGTTACTTGGTTTATGTTTGTGTCTTATTCTGTGCTAATTAATGCATGTTTGTGGGTTTTTCCCAAGCATTTATAGTTGTATGTATGTGTATTACTTTATTGCTAATTGGTATATGTATTGTTGTATTGACATGCCAATTAATATAGTTTATGGCCATGCTAATTGGTTTATGTATGTGTTATTTCCATGCTAATAGGAGCGGTACCGGGAAGAATGAGCGGCACTGGACATCACAAGGTTAGGGCGATAGCACTGTGAGCAACGACGCAACAGGACAGAGAAGCAGCACGGAGGTAGGTGTAAATATGTTTATATTATACATGTTAATTGGTTTATGTTTGTGTCTTAATCTTTGTGCTTTTGTACATTTTTTGTGTGTTTTTCCCAAGCTTAAAGGTGTATGTATGTGTATTATTTATTTGTTTGTTCTTAAAGATCGATGAGTTTATTAATAAAGATCGCTTAGTTTGTTCTAAAAGATCGCCAATTTAATCTTAAAGATCGTTTAATTTGTTCTTAAAGATCACTTAGTTTGTTGTTAAAGATTGTTTAGTTTGTTCTTAAAGATCGCTTAGTTTGTTGTCAAGGATCGTTCAGTTTTAGTTAATGATCACTTTATTTGTTCTTAAAGATCAGTTAGTTTGTTCATAAAGATTGTCTGGTTTGTTGTTAAAGATCTTTTAGTTGTTGTTAATGATCGGTTAGTCTGTTCATAGAGATCACTTAGTTTGTTGTTAAGGATCGTTCAGTTTTAGTTAATGATCACTTTATTTGTTCTTAAAGATCGGTTAGTTTGTTCATAAAGATTGTCTGGTTTGTTGTTAAAGATCTTTTAGTTGTTGTTAATGATCGGTTAGTCTGTTCATAGAGATAACTTAGTTTGTTGTTAAAAATTATTTTTGTTTTTTAAGATCGCTAAGATATTTCTTAAAGATTCTCTTAGTTGGTGTTATTAAAAGATCATTTATTTTGTTCATAAAGATTGCTTAGTTTGTGTTATTAAAAGATTGTTTAGTTTGTTTATAAAGATATCTTGGTATGTTCTTAAAGATCATTGAATTTGTTCATAAAGATCATTCAGTTTTGTTAAAGATCATTCAGTTTTTGCATAAAGATCGTTTAGTTTGTTTTTAAGAATCTTTTAGTTTGTTTTTTAGAATCTTTTAGTTTGTTCTTAAAGATTCTTTAAATTGTTGTTGAAGATTGCTTAGTTTTTTCATAAAGATCGCTTAGTTTGTTCTTAAAGTTAATTGATTTTGTTCTTTAAGGTCGATTAAGTTGTTCTTAAAGATCGATGTTTTTTTCTTTAGGATCATTTATTTTGTTCTTAAAGACCTTTTGTTTGTTCCTAAAGAACATTTATTTTCCTGTTTAAAGATTGCTTAGTTTATTCTTATAAATCATTAAGTTTACTATTAAAGATCATTTGTTTAGTTCTTAAAAATCATTTAGTTTGTTCTTTAAGATCGTTTAGTTTGTTATTAAAGGTCGCTTAGATTGTTCTTAAAGATTGCTTAGTTTGTTTTAAAGATCGTTTAGTTTGTTAATAATTGTCACTTAGTTTGTTGTTAAATATCGTTAGGTTTGTTCTCAAAGATTGCTTTATTTGTTTTTAAAGATCGCTTTATTTGTTTTTAAAGATCGCTTTATTTGTTTTTAAAGATCATTTAGTTTGTTCTTAAAAGCCGGTTAATTTGTTCTTAAAGATAGTTTAGTTTGTTGTTAAAGATCGTTTAGTTTTTTGTTAATGATCGCTTTATTTGTTCTTAAAGATCGGTTAGTTTGTTCATAAAGATCGCCTGGTTTGTTGTTAAAGATCTTTTAGTTTGTTGTTAATGATTGGCAATTTTTTTCTAAATAGCAACAGATTGTTTCCAGTGGAATTGGTTAAATTTTTTTTGCAAATTTTTTGTGTGACGGTGACAATTGATAATGTGCACAGAGGTTTAATTTTTTTATTTTTTGAAAGTTGATCTTTATTATTTGTGATGCACATATGGATATAGCTCAGAAAAAAACATTTTTGTTACACTTTGGATTATATTTTTCTCTTCGTGTGACTTGGAATGAGCGTTTTATGATTATTTGGTGAGTTTTTCTAAGTAAATTATTTTCCTTAAATCACAATCACATTTATTTATTGAAACCCAGATCTTGTTTACATGCAAAAAAGCCGAAATTTAACTTTCCAGTTTCGGTCAAAACCGAAACTTGGCAGAAAGTGATAAAATGGCCTCTAGTTTTAATCATCAATTATATTTGTTGTTCTTCTTTTTTAAAATTGCTGGCATAGTACAGTTTACTGCAGTTTTTGAGAATTCTGCAATCACACAACAGAACTGAATATACCGTACTCTATTATTTGATAGACTGTTATGACAGAGTAGCAGTTGAGGAAAAAAACAACTCACCCAAGGTAGGATAGTTTTTTAGTTGTTTGGTGGGGTTTTATAGTGGATTTGGTCATTGACTGAGTCAATGCTGGGCACATTGGCAAGGTCTTTGGCTTGGGTCATAGGCGGAGGTCCTTAGGCTAGTTTTATAGTGGATTGGTCATTGACTGAGTCAATGCTGGGCACATTGGCAAGGTCTTTGGCTGAGGTCTTTCGAAGGGTCATAGGAGGGGGTCGTTTGGAAGGCTGGCTAGGTATCTTTGGCTGGGTTTCTGGTGTCTTCTTTTACGCGATCACTGACGGGGTCTTTAGTTGGTTTGTGGTGTGCGTGCGTGCCATCGACGGGGCTTTAGATTGGTCGGTGGTTGGTCATTAGAGGGGCCTTAGGCTTGGTTATTGGGTATTTAGCTTAGTCTTTAGCTCAGTTGTAGCTAGGTGTTTAGCGGTGGTATTTAGGAAGGTCTTTAGTTGGGTCCTTGCGAGCTGGCTAGGTATCTTTGGCTGGGTTTCTGGTGTCTTCTTTTACGCGATCACTGACGGGGTCTTTAGTTGGTTTGTGGTGTGCGTGCGTGCCATCGACGGGGCTTTAGATTGGTCGGTGGTTGGTCATTAGAGGGGCCTTAGGCTTGGTTATTGGGTATTTAGCTTAGTCTTTAGCTCAGTTGTAGCTAGGTGTTTAGCGGTGGTATTGAGGAAGGTCTTTAGTTGGGTCCTTGCGAGCTGGCTAGGTATCTTTGGCTGGGTTTCTGGTGTCTTCTTTTACGCGATCACTGACGGGGTCTTTAGTTGGTTTGTGGTGTGCGTGCGTGCCATCGACGGGGCTTTAGATTGGTCGGTGGTTGGTCATTAGAGGGGCCTTAGGCTTGGTTATTGGGTATTTAGCTTAGTCTTTAGCTCAGTTGTAGCTAGGTGTTTAGCGGTGGTATTGAGGAAGGTCTTTAGTTGGGTCCTTGCGAGCTGGCTAGGTATCTTTGGCTGGGTTTCTGGTGTCTTCTTTTACGCGATCACTGACGGGGTCTTTAGTTGGTTTGTGGTGTGCGTGCGTGCCATCGACGGGGCTTTAGATTGGTCGGTGGTTGGTCATTAGAGGGGCCTTAGGCTTGGTTATTGGGTATTTAGCTTAGTCTTTAGCTTGGTGTTCAGCTTAGACCTTAGATGGGCATGTAGCTGTGTCGTAGGGGGCTTGCTGAGTTGTAGGCGCTCTTTAGATTGGTCATTAGACAGGTTATTGGGCTAGGTCATTGATGGTCATTTGGGGATCATTTGTGTGATTATAATTTTTTCTTAATTTGTTTTTTAAATATTTTTTTTAGCAGGGAATAAGTGTTCTGCCAAGAGTGATGCTCCCCTGTCCATAGCGAGACACCCTGTCCATACCAAGACACCCTGTAGACGCCGTGTCTTTTATTCTGCACTCATTCTATACAAACAAGGACATTGGTTACATATTGCTTGAGTAAATTACTAAGCTTAATGTCAGCATGACAAGGTCATTGGTTACATATTACTTGAGTAGACTACTAAGTTTTAAATCGGCACAACATAATTTTGTTCCGTTGCATGATAAAACTGGATTTTTTTGACAACGTAAATTTCTTATTTTCAGATCACATACTAGGTACTCTCCCCTCATTCCGAGTCTTCATCATTTACACAACTTGCCTCGGGGCTTCTTATCAGGTCTCCTAGACACATATCAACAAGACACAGAAACTCTTCATCTTGTAAGTAAGTATAAATACCGAGAGAGCTGGTAAGCTTTAATTCCCAAGACATGCAGTTCTCTTTCATGAGCTAGAAAAGTTGTCTAATGGAATGCAAACTCATCTACTGTTTCCCAGCACTTTTTTGGTTGTTTGTTGTATGGCAAAATTTTTATATGCACATCCATTGAATTGTGTTTAAATATTTGAAAGATATAATCCTAAATGTCTAATAATTACAATTATTTTACCTTGATTCATAAAATATTATGTCCCATTATAATCATTGATAAGCATGTAATTATAGTCGTTTATAATACCACACAGTAGTGGGGTGAACTGATAGATCTTTTAAAAAGTTATATTTTATCTCTTTTTTAAAAACAGATGATTGTTAGTAGTGTTAGTAAATGAAGTAAAATCTTCCTTGGTACCATCAGCAGAAGTTGGCACTTTGTGCGGAAGACAGCATTTTGAGTGGAAAGACAGCCATTTTAGATGATGGCGGAAGAAGGTACCTAAAACTTAGGTTATATATGTTTATTTTATACGTGTTACTTGGTTTATGTTTGTGTCTTATTCTGTGCTAATTAATGCATGTTTGTGGGTTTTTCCCAAGCATTTATAGTTGTATGTATGTGTATTACTTTATTGCTAATTGGTATATGTATTGTTGTATTGACATGCCAATTAATATAGTTTATGGCCATGCTAATTGGTTTATGTATGTGTTATTTCCATGCTAATAGGAGCGGTACCGGGAAGAATGAGCGGCACTGGACATCACAAGGTTAGGGCGATAGCACTGTGAGCAACGACGCAACAGGACAGAGAAGCAGCACGGAGGTAGGTGTAAATATGTTTATATTATACATGTTAATTGGTTTATGTTTGTGTCTTAATCTTTGTGCTTTTGTACATTTTTTGTGTGTTTTTCCCAAGCTTAAAGGTGTATGTATGTGTATTTTTTTATTGCTATATGATATATGTATCTGTGGTAATCATATGCCAACTAAAATGTGTTATTTTCATGTTTATAGGAGCCATACTGGGAAGAATGAGCGTCACCAGACATCACAGGATTAGGTCGATGGCACTGTGAGCGGAAGGCAACAGGACAGAGTTGCGGCATAGACATACATGTAAATATGTTTATTGTATACATGATAAATGGTTTTTGTTTGTGTCTTATTCTTTGCTAATTAATATGTTTGTGGATTTTTCCCAAGCTTAAATGTGTATGTATGTGTATTATTTTATTGCTAATTGGTATATGTTTCTGTTGTATTCACATGCCAATATGTGTTATTGCCATGCTAATTGGTTTATGTATGTTTCTGTCCATGCAAATAGGAGAGGCACCGGAATGAATGAGCCGCACCAGACTACACAGAGTTTGGACAATTGCACTGTCAGCAGATGATGGCACTTGTAGTCGACGATGGCATTGGATGAGCGGAGTGGTTATTTCTATGTTAAATCAGCATGTTTGCATGTTATTTCTGTTAAATTGGCATGTTTGTATGTTATTTCTATGTTAATTCTAGTGTCTCATTTTTATTTTACTTAGTTCACATGTTTTAATAATTGTAAAGCGCTTAGAGCTTTATGATAAGCGCTATATAAAAATGCCTAAATAAATAAATAAATAAATTGGCATGTTTGTATGTTATTTCCATGTTGAATTGGCATGTTTGTATGTTATTTGTATGTTAAATTGGCATGATTGTATGTCATTTCGCTGTTAAATTGGCATGTTTGTATGTTAATTTCCATTTTAAATAGGCATGTTCGTATGTTATTCCATGTTAAATTGGCATGTTTGTATGTTATTTCTATGTTAATTTGGCATGTTTGTATGTTATTTCCATGTTGAATTGGCATGTTTGTATGTAATTTGTATGTTAAATTGGCATGCTTGTATGTCATTTCTATGTTTAAATTGGCATGTTTGTATGTTATTTCCATGTTTATTTGCCATGTTTTTGTTTTTTGTTTATTTGGCATATTTTTATATTATTATTTCCATGGTAATTTGGCATATTTTTATGTTATTATTTCCATGGTAATTTGGCATATTTTTATGTTATTATTTCCATGGTAATTTGGCATATTTTTATGTTATTTCCATAATTGAGTATATTTGTATGTTACATTTTGTATATTTGTTGTTACTTTAATTTGGCATATTTTGTATTTAATTTCTTGTTAATTGGTGGCATATTTGTATGTTTTTTCCATGATAATGTTGCATATTTGTATGTTATTTTCAAGTTTATTTGGCATATCTGTATGTCATTTCCATGGTATTTGTTTGTATTATTTTTATGCTTTTAGTTTATATGTTATTTCCATGATATTGGTATGTGTGTATTATTTACATGCTTATTTGTGTGTTTTTTTGTCATGCCAATTTGTATATATGTTTGTTATTATCCTTCTATTTGATTTATATGTTACTTTATGCTAAATGGTGACTGGAAACTAGCACCGGACATAAGTGTCTGAGGACTAGCGCCCGGAGTTGGTGACTTGGAACTTGATGCTTGTGTTATGTGTGTGATTTTTACATGCTATTTAATTTAACTGTGTTATTCTTTCCATGCTAGTTAGTATATGTATATGTTATCTCCATGTTAATTTGTATATTTAATTCCCTGCCAGTTAGTATGTTTGTGTGTTGTTTCCATTTCCAAATTAATATATGCATATGTATTATTTCTATGCCAATAAGTATTTGTATGTTTATTATTTTCATGCTTATGTGTATGTTTTGTTACTCCCATTCTTAATAGTATATGATTATTTTATTTACATGACATATAATACATTAATCTGTATGTGTATTATTTTTACATGCTATTATAGAGTTTTGTTATTTCCATGTTGATTAGTATATGAATGTGTTTTTTTCATGCCAATTAGTATAAGTGTGTGTGTTATTTACATGAAAATTTGCATATCACTATCATTTCCATGCACAAAAATTATGAGTGTGTGTTATATCCTTCCATTTAGTATATTTATGTCTGTTATTTCCATGCCAATTAGTATATGTATTTCTGTTATTTACATGTAAATTAGTATATGAATGTGTTATTCCCATGGCAATTAGTATTTGTATTAGTGTTATTTTCATGCCAATGTGTATAAGTATATATTTTATTTCCGTGCTAATTAGCTCAATAAGTATGTGTTGTATCTCCATGCCTATTAGAATATGTATGTTATTTCCATGCCAATATATATATCCATGTGTATTATATTCATGTCAATTATCATATGTATATGTGTTTTTTAAGCCACATAGTATATGTATTTTTTTATTTAATGCCAATTAGTATGGGTTTGTTTTACATTTCTATGCCATTTAGTATATAAATGTGTGTTGTTTGAATGCAATATGTATATTTTGTGTGTGTTATTTCCATGCATTTATTAGAGTAAATTTATTTGTTTTATCTCCATGCCAATTTGTTCATAAATGAGTTAAATAATTTATATATGTGTGGTTTTTTCCTTGCCACTTAGTATATGTTTTTGTGTTATTCTCATGCCAATTAGAATAAGTATGTTTGTTATTTCCATGCCAATTAGTATAAGTATATGTGTTAATTTCAAGCCAATTAGCTTAAGTATGTCTGATATTTTGATGCCAATTAGTATATTTGTGTGAATTATTTCCATGTTAATTAGTATATGCATGTTTTTTTTCATGCCAATTAGTATATAAATGTATGTTATTTCCATGCCCATTTAGTATATGTATTTTGTTTTCCCCATGCCAATTATTAAGTGTATGTTTGTTATATTTCTATGCCAATTATTATATAAATGTGTATTATTTACATGCCAAATAGTATATGAATGTGTTTTATTTACATTCCAATTAGTATAAGTATATATTTTATTTCCGTGCTAATTAGCTCAATAAGTATGTGTTGTATCTCTATTTCTATTATTTCCATTCCAATTAGTTTATTTATTTGTGTTATTTACTTATATATGAATGTGTGTTCATTCCATGCCAATCGGTACATGAATTTTTGTTATACTTATGCCAATTAGTATATGTATGAGTGTTATTCCTATGTCAATAGTGTATGTATTTTATTCTCATGCATATGTATATATGTATGTATGTTTTTATACTAATTAGCATATGTGTTTGTTATTCTTATGCTAATTAGTATATGTATATATCTTATTTTTATGCCAATGAGTATGACTGTTATTTTCATGCCAATAGTATGTTTTTCTGCTATTTTTATGCCAATTAGTATGTTTCTGCTATTTTTGTTTGTTGCCAATTAGTATGTTTTTCTGCTATTTTCATGCCAGTCTATTTATTGTGTTCTATTCCCATGCCAATATGAGAATGTGTTTTATTTCCATGCCTAATAGGATAAAAATATTTGTGTCTTTTCATTGTCGAAAGTCACCAGTTTAATTTATTTGATGCACATTTCACCAATATTTTCATTTGATTTTTCTATTTAATAAACAAAATTACCTAGACCTTGTCCAAATCTGAAATTTGTTCCATTTGTTCCACCATATCCAGATGTTGTTGAATTAATAAGTGGCAGTAAATGAAATGAGAAAATTGAGTCAACTGTTGAGGTTGTAATGTTAATGAGGAAATATTTCCTCCTGCTGTTATGAACGAGTCAACGAGCTGTTAGACAGCTCCTAAACTTTAAGGCTTTTATTGGCCGCTTGCCATGTAGCAAACCGTCTCATTCAAAGTTAACAAAACCACGAACTTTGACAAATTTATGTCTACATTTGAGAAAAGAAAAAACCTTTCTTTGACATGCGTCCATAAATTTAAATGTAATTAAATATTTTAAATTTAAAAAAAAAACAATACTGTTTCAGATGGCAATTTCAAACAAAATAAACTTGTGTTTGAAACTTTAGAATAATTCAACAACAAGGCCCTTGAGACTTAAAAAAAAAAATCCACTACCTACATTACCATAGAAGGCGAGACTTATTAACAAAAGAAAATGTGTTGCTCTTATGAAGACATACTGGAAGTACTCATTAGAAGCACCCATTATATACTATATTTTAAATAACAACCATAGTTTAGAAGTCAACATAATTGATTCTGTATCTTGGCTGCTGCCCAAAAGGTACATAGAACTTGAAGAAAAAAATCAATGTCTATACATTTTAATTTTTATAATTCAACATTTTAAATCGAGTGGTCTCACTGATGCACCCCCACCCCCCACACCCGCCCCACCATCGGGTGCGATGTCTGATGTCCGAGCGAATGACCGGGTATCCGGGTATCTACTTATAACTCATCCAAATAAGAACAAACCACATGAAAAGCAAATTGTTAGTTTGGGTATGAAAGGGACTACAATCCGATGGAAGACTTTATTAATTTTTTTTTGTAATTTTTTTTGGGGGGGGGGAGGGGTGGTTGGTCAATTTGCCCCAGTGTTTAAGATAACCAGTGTTTCGGATAACCAGTGTTTCAAATAATCAGCGTTTCAGATAACCAGCGTTTCAGATAACCAGAGTTTCAGATAACAAGAGTTTCAGATAACCAGCATTTCAGATAACCAGCGTTTCAGATAACCAGCGTTTCAGATAACCAGCCTTTTCCGAGAACCAGCATTTCAGATAACCAGCGTTTCAGATAACCAGCGTTTCAGATAACCAGCCTTTTCCGAGAACCAGCGTGACTTTTCCTGGAAGCATGTTTTTAATTCACACAACAGACACATTACAGCAAATGCTTTGTTGTTGGGGGGGGGGGGTTACTAATTTTTGGAAGCCCACTCTTTAATAGCTAAAATAATAAGTTTTTTAAAACATTTTCTTCTAATACTGAACTTATAACTTATGTTTAATCTTTTCATCTCCAGCCTGTCTCTCTTACAGTTACTTTAATCTCTCTTAAAGATTCTTTCTTCTCTATTACAGTTACTGTTATCTCTTTTAAAGTTACGTCATCTCTCTTAAAGCTACTTTCATCTCTTTACGGTTATTTTCATCTCTCTTAAAGTTACTTTCATCTCTCTTACAGTTACTTTCATCTTTCTTACAGCTATTTTTATCTCTCTTATAGCTACTTTCATTTTTCAGTCATCTCTCTTTACAGTTACTTTCATCTTTCAGTCATCTCTCTTTACAGTTACTTTCATCTTTCAGTCATCTCTCTTACAGTTAACTGTTACTTTCAGTCATCTCTCTTACAGTTACTTTCAGTCATCTTTCTTAAACTCATCTCTCTTATAGTAATCTCTCTTATAGTAATCTCTCTTACAGGCATCTCTCTTATTGTCATCTCTCTTACATTCATCTCTCATACAGTTACTTTCATCTTTTATTTATCTCTATTACAGTTACTTTCATCTTTCATTTATCTCTATTACAGTTACTTTCATCTTTCAATACAATTACTTTCAGTCATCGCCCTTACAGTCATAGTTTTATCATTTGAACTCTGTCTCATGCAGTTGTTTTTATCATCATCTGCGTGTGTGTCTGGGGCGGCAAGGCCAAGCAGGACGTGCGTGACCCTTACCTTGGCTACTCATTCTGCCTCAGCGTGGCCAGTCTCCTCATCGCCGTCGGATGCGTGGTGGTGTTCGCGCAAGGCAGATGACCCGGGCTGTCTTACGTGCCCATCGGATAGGAGAACATGATTCGGTGATCAAGTGTACAGGATAGGAGAGGATGGGCCATCAAGGGGGCTCCTACAACACTTTGTTGAAAGGCCCCCCCCCCACCTTCATTTTTTATGACACAAGTGCATTTCTATGATTGTATAATATTGCACAGCCCAGAATAGTTCGAGAAAGAGACACATACTTGAGAGTTCTTACTTTAAATCACCCTCCATCAATTACGTTTCCTCTTTACTCCTCCTTCCAGTATCATTTGAGACTATTTCCTACCCCTCCCTCTCTCTTTTTCTACCTCCCTCAACTATCCCCCCTTATCCACCCTGTCCTTTTATCCCTATGCCCTCTCTATCTCCCCTTCTCTCATTCACTCTCCCCCTTTCCCTCTAAATGCCGTTTTATTAAACAATCAATGATAGAGGTTGGATTAGACGTAGAGGAAAGAGTCTGAGACAAAAGAAGTTTGATCAATGAGAGTTATGTCCACAGTGTTGTATCGGGGCTAAGCCCAGGCAACATTGTCCACAGTGTTGTATCGTCGTTAAGTTGTTTCAATGTAGCCAGGAAACGCTCTCCCCCCCCTCCCCCCTCCGCTCCTTTTCTCTCCCATTCCAACATCTTTTTTCAGGTTTTCTCACACTTTGTTTTACTCATGTCCCTTTGTACTAAGTATCATTTTGTTTGTTCGCCGTCTGCATAGCCAATGTTGATCTTATTATATGACTTGTCTCGTTACATCATGTTTTTATTACATAGGAAACTGGTCAACTTTTGAATTCAACTTTTCATTTACTGTTTATAATAAAAATGAAAATTGCTTCTTTCAAACTGATTACAATGTAATGTATACTTCGTGTCTGTTTAGTTTCGGCCACAGCGGTCTGATTAATAAATGTCCATTCCAACCGGCTGCCTTGGGGAATGATGATTTGTAAAAAAATAATTAAACTAAGCATGATGTGTGTGAGATGGAGGCGGGGATGTATCATTAGGACTATCAAGTCGCGGAGATGTATCATTAGGACTATCAAGTCGCGGAGATGTATCATTAGGACTATCAAGAATAGGCATGGAAATAACACACACATATACAAATTAAAATGAAAATAACACACACATATCAATAAGCATGGAAATAACACACACATATCACTAAGCATGGAAATAACACATATTATATCAATAAGCATCGAAATAACACTTATATCAATAAGCATGGAAATAACACACACATATCAATAAGCATGGAAATAACACACACACATCAATAAGCATGGAAATAACACATATATCAATAAGCATCGAAATAACACTTATATCAATAAGCATGGAAATAACACACATAACAATAAGCATGGAAATAACATACATCAATATATCAATGGGATTAATTAACAGAAATTAACTTATAAGAATTGGCACGGAAATAAAACATTCATCAACTAATTAGTATGGGAAAAAACATACAAACATATACCAACAATCATTGAAATAATAAAGATACATACACAAATTAGCATGGAAATAACAAAAATAAATATACCAATTATTAGCATGGAGATAACAAACATATTAACATGGAAATAAATTACATATACACCAAATAACAATGAATTATAAAAGGTACAAACACAAATTAGTATGGAAATAATAAATTCACAAAAAAAATTATTTAAAAACATATACATATAACAACATGCATGGAGAAAACATACATACACATACCAAATAGGATTGAAAAAAAAAAAGTAAGTACATTTTCATGTCAAATTTCGAAATTAACAACGAACAAAGAGAGAGAGAGAGAGAGAGAGAGAGAGAGAGAGAGAGAGAGAGAGAGAGAGAGAGAGAGAGAGAGAGAGAGAGAGAGAGACACACACACACAC
>CAXITT010000469.1:179302-194047 GCA_964033795.1 Lymnaea stagnalis | reverse complement strand
AAAAAAAAAAAACAAACAAAGAAAAACAAAACAAAAAAAAAACAAACAAAGAAAAACAAAACAAAAAAAGCAATAAGGGGGAGTGAAAATGCAACCAGGTTAGGTAAAAAGAAATGAGAAAAACAAAGTGTGGAAAAAAAAGGGGGGGGGTGGGACCTAATAAAAAAATTGACGCAACAAAACAACGAACGAGTCAGCAAGAAGCCTTCGTCAGCGAACAAACCACAGTAAAAACAATATAATTTTGCTGACCTCTCAGATGTTAAATTGCAGCTAAGTGTTTAATTATTATTTTATATACTTGTAGGGCCTATGAAAACATAGATTCTTTCGTAGATTTTATACGAATGAATTTTTTTTTTCTCCAAATAGTGAATCTTGTGCCCAACTCGGGATCGCACATTTCAAAAGAAATATTTTTCCCTAATTCATTAAATTTGTTTTCGTTTCTTAATTCACCCCTCCCCCCCCCCCCCACAAAACAAAAAAACAACAAACAAACCCTTTGTGGCTGTTAGGTAAGATAGTATTATATTATTAAACTATTACAATTACTACTATTAGTGTTTTGAAGCTTTCAACTTTGATTCATTCGTGATCGGTACTGGTTCTATTCATATCCCTATCATACAGGGTGCAAAAAAACAACAACAACAACAACAAAAACCCAACAACAACAGCTGCACAATGTTTTTTTACAAGGTTATTGTCATCACTTCCTACTAGTTCCTCCTTCGGGGCGCCGCTAGCTCTCTGTTGGTATTGACGGCCATTTAACTGCGATGCTATGATACCCGTATGTATCCGATAATCGACGCGGTGCACGCGCAAGGCACGCGATCAACACACCGACGGTATAAAGGGTACTTCGTTTTTAATTAACCTCGGTCCCGATAGGCTACACACACGGTCCTCTTCCGCTAAAAAGTCAAACGCTGTAATTACCCGCCATTATTATAATAAAAATTTCTTAAATCCTCGTCAGTAAACAATATTTAAAAGAAAAAATAATAATTCATTATTGTTTAGTCTGTGGGGGAGTAAACAGTAGTATAATATGTTCCGTTTCGTTGAATGAAAATTGACTTTCTTTTTGTAGTTATTGGATTATAAACGTCAGTGGGCGTATTTCTTAACCATGTCCGCCCAAGGAGAAAAATATGGCTTTAACAAAATAATAATGGATAGTAATACATTTCGTTTAATCTGTTAATACTTCCTCAATGCAGTAAATGCACGTATCATAAAATCATGCATGATAAAAAATAATGGTTTTGTTACGCATGGCTAGGTTTCGAATCATGTCATCTTAAGTCTTAAGACATCATATCCACAGTCTTCCTGTTGTGGTGCCTTTTCTATTCACAAATTATTTCCATTTATATATTTAAAAAAAAAAAAAATTATTTTCAGCTCATTCAGTGTCTTAGAACGGGGGAGGGGGGTGGGGGTGGGGGGGTGCGGAAGCAGGGCCGGCCCGACGGTTGCTGGTGCCTTTACTTTCTAGGGGGGAAGGGCAACAATTTTTTAATAATGTTTTAATGTAATTTTAATTTACTGTAGCGTATTTGTATGGTGAACGAACGGACAGGACATCAGCTTAGTTACTTTCTCTTTATTTTCTCTTTACTTTAATACATTTTTTGTCTATTTTTGTCTAATTTTTTTTTATTCAATCAATCCAGGGGGGGGGGGGCAAGTGCCCCCCTTGCCCCACCCTGCGGGCGCTCATGGGTGGGGGTTGTTAAGTATTAATTGAGTAGTAGTTAAGTTTCATTATGAAAACTTAGACTGAACAGCTTTAGATTACGTAACATCTCATCATAGAGTTTTTTAATTAAAAAAATGTCCACTATTTTGTGAAAAAAAATTGTGATCATAATGTGAAAAAAGTGGACTGTCCGCTCAAATAGTGGACACCTTTCAACTTTAGGCGCCACTTAGACGTGTAATCATTAAAGTAAAAAACTAGTTCTTTGGTCATGAGTTAATTACTTATGTTGAACTGTTCATTGAACCCAGGTAATGAACTCATTAACGAATGACAATTTGTTTTTTTTCCTTTAATGATTATACTTATAAGGGGTGCCAAAGTTAAGCCTTAGGTAAACTTTCACCTTGTGCGAAGCTCCCGTTCGGTGCCCCCCCCCCCCCCCCCCCCCNATGACAAGTTGTTTTTTTTCCTTTAATTATTATACTTATAAGGGGTGCCAAAGTTAAGCCTTAAGTAAACTTTCACCTTGTGCGAAGCCCCCGTTCCGTGCCCCCCCCCCCCCCCGTTCCCTGTCCCTGTATGGCTCCGCTCTTTTCCCGATTACGATGTACTTGTCTGCTTTGCGCTTGCGATTTTGCGCCCCGGAAAGCTTTTTGTTCCTCATATTTTTTCTGCTGAAATAATTGTAAGAGGGACAAGGGAATACGGTTTTAAAAAATTAATTTCCACGCCCTTTCGGTCAGAGGCGTAGCGTGGCAGGGGGGACAGATATCCCCGGGCGCCACCTAGTTAGGGGCGCCAAAATGTGCTTTGATATTATTTTTTTGTTGAAAATAATGGGTTTGAGAGTTGAAAAAAAGACAAAGGGGCGCTAAAAATTGATCTTGTCCCCGGGCGCCAAACACCCTCGCTACGCCACTGCTTTCGGTTGGTGCCAACCCCAGTGTTAGTATCCACATTAAGTATGCAACTTTCATTGTATAAAAACTCACTGTATGAAAAGCGATTGTACGCAAAGTTAGGATACCGTTTCTCGACCTCCCGGGACCCGAGGTTCACACTTCACGATGATAAAATAAGGGAATTTAAATGTTTACTGGGCGCCTCAGGCACCCCTATGGCCACGGCGCCCTGTGCGAGGGAACAGGTCACACACCCTAAAGGCCGCCCCACCGGAAGGGTAGGAAGGGGGTGCGGAAGAGCCGTCCGCCCCTGGCGGCATTTTTTTTACCTTCATTAGAAGGGGCGGTAATTTCGGTTAGCGGTAGATTTTTTCGAGGAAAGGGGCGGCAAGAGTCTTGTCCCTCTCTGGGTGGGACTAACCCCAATGACTGCTCATTCCACTTCTTAAATTCTCCCTCTATCTCTCTTCCGGTGGCAGTCTCGCCCTAAAGCCCGGTGGCAGTCTCGCCCTTAGCCCGGTGGCAGTCTCGCCCTTTGCCCGGGCACAGTCTCGCCCTTAGCCCGGTGGCAGTCTCGCCCTTAGCCCGGTGACAGTCTCACCCTCAGCCCGGTGACAGTCTCGCCCTTAGTCCGGTGACAGTCTCACCCTCAGCCCGGTGACAGTCTCGCCCTTAGTCCGGTGACAGTCTCGCCCTCAGCCCGGTGACAGTCTCACCTTTAGCCCGGTGACAGTCTCGCCCTCAGTCCGGTGACAGTCTCGTGAAGCGCTACGTACAATATTGGCTTAATGTGTACCAACATAGCGGTGATTTAATAGACCATCCTGTCCATTATAGGTTTTTAGACCATCCTGTCCATTATAGGTTGTTAGACCATTCTGTACATTTAAAGTTGTTAGACCATCCTGTCCATTATAGGTTGTTAGACAATTCTGTACATTTAAGTTGTTAGACCATTCTGTCCATTATAGGTTGTTAGACAATTCTGTACATTTAAAGTTGTTAGACCATCCTGTCCATTATAGGTTGTTAGACCATTCTGTCCATTATAGGTTTTTAGAACGTTCTGTACATTAAAGGTTCCTTGACCATTCTGTCTATTATAGGTTCCTAGACCATTCTGTACATTATAGGTTCCTAGACCATTCTGTACATTATAGGTTCCAACCATTTTTTGGACCCACCCCCCACACCCCATTTCATAAAAGAAAAGAGACCCAAGAGCCCTATTTTAATTTTGTTGTTTCAAAGTTATCACGTTAAGACCAAATACATCGACAATAAATTCACCATTTTCTAACGTCATAATCGTTATTTAGACAACGAGGAGAAGATGAACATATTCTTAGAAGTATTTTATTTTATTGTTGGTTGTTGCGGTTGGTGACACCTTCCCCCCCCCTACCCCATCCCCCGAGAAATCCCTACGCAACCCTAATGGGGGTCACGACCCGTGGGTTGGGAACCAGGGCGGTACCATGTCACGTGACTATTTGTGAGTCCCGCAGGTCAGGTTGCGGGCCACATTGAATAATTTAAGGTCGCCTTTATGCGCAATAGGTACACTTAATTTTTTAAGGAACTTGCCACCTCGTCAGTGGCGTTGAAACGTAGGGGGGGGGTGGGGCGGCACTTTTTTTCTTGACATTAAGGGGCAGCATTTTCGTCTTACAGCGGGTTTTTTCGTTGAAGGGATGTAAAAAAAAAAAATCTTGGCCCACCCGGGGCGCCACTAACCCTAGCTACGCCTCTGCGCCGCGTAACAATACGCATGCTCTGCCTCCCCGGAAGTCAATCAAAAATTAATTTAAAATCAGGAGTAATTACAAATAAATCTTCTCCCCCCCCTTTTTTTTTGTTGTTGTACAAACCAAAGTTGATCATCCCGTGCGATTGCGCCCTTTGTTCTACACCGAGTCATGTTGTTTGAAAGTACACAGTGAGTACACGGCCCGTTTATGTGTCTGTACACAGTGACTACACTGCCCGGTTGTATGTATATGTGTATGCACACAGTGAGTACACGGCCCAGTTGTGTGTATGTAGCACAATGCGTGCATGATACCTCTGTGGCGGTATGCGCCATGTGTACACAGCCAGGCTGTGTGTAAACAGTGAGCACACGATTGTGTCTATCTACGCAGTCGGTACAGGCTACACAGACAGGTTGTTGTGTGTACTCAGTGAGTACGCGATCCGATTGTGTATATCTATGCATTCGGTACAGGCTACACAGACAGGTTGTTGTGTGTACTCAGTGAGTACGCGATCCGATTGTGTATATCTACGCAGTCGGTACAGGCTACACAGACAGGTTGTTGTGTGTACTCAGTGAGTACGCGATCCGATTGTGTATATCTACGCAGTCGGTACATGCTACACAGACAGGTTGTTGTGTGTACTCAGTGAGTACGCGATCCGATTGTGTATATCTACGCATTCGGTACAGGCTACACAGACAGATTGTTGTGTGTACTCAGTGAGTACGCGATCCGATTGTGTATATCTACGCATTCGGTACAGGCTACACAGACAGGTTGTTGTGTGTACTCAGTGAGTACGCGATCCGATTGTGTATATCTACGCAGTCGGTACAGGCTACACAGACAGTTTTGTATCATGCATCTTCCGTCGCCACTCGAGTGATCTAAGATTTCGACCATTAATTAAAGACGTAAGACAAAGTACAAATAGATGTCATCGAACGAAATTTAATGATGATCACCCGAAGTTGGAGGGGAGGCGGGGGGGGGAGGGGGAGTAACTCTTAGCAACACTTAGCGATCTTTTGATAAACCAGCACCTAGAACTGATGCAGAATAGCCACATTGCAAGCTCGATAGCGCGGGATTTATCGGTTGAAGTTTTTTGGTTTTTGAAATGAAAAGTGTGCGCAAACCCCCACCCCCCACCCACCCCCACTTTTTTCCCGGGTGGGTGGGATGGGGGGGGCACGCACACACAAACGTGCGGATCATTAAATTCATCACTATTTCGATGATGTCACATAATTTCATTTCAATAAGCGACACCCCTCCCCTCTCCCTGTCCCGAAAACACAACTCTCTCTCTCTCTCTCTCTCTCTCTCTCTCTCTCTCTCTCTCTCTCTCTCGCTCTCTCTCTCTCTCTCTCTCTCTCTCTCTCTCTCTCTCCGCGCCCTTCTCACCCCGGCACCGCCAGGCCATATTTGTTTAGTAGGCTCGCGCCTGTCACGGCGACCTTTTTTTGTGCCAATCACGAGAACAGAGAAGACCAAAGTCTCAGATCACTCCGCGACTTCCAAAAAAAAAAAAACTAGTCCCGTGCGGTGTGACGACCCACGGATCGATGCCCACACGTTGGCCGCTGGCGTCGTGGAGGAAAGGTCAAATGCAAGCTCGTGCTGGAAGTAGCATCATTTTCTCAACATGTCTCGTGATGCATTTGTTACAGAAACCCCAGCTGGCGGCTGTGATTACGTGGCAGATCCCTGCAGGTTATGACACTGAACACAACAGCTGTGATTTGTTGATATTCACCGGGACGCAAGAAAGCAGAGTAGAAAGCAAGGAAACGGTGGACAGATGCATTGACCTCTTCCTCCCCCCCCCCAATGGCGCTGCCCCCACGCTACCCACTCGAGCCCCAGGCGCAGGGTTTCAGAGTTACCGCCCCCTTCGTCGTTTGCACAAAAGTGCGCAGCTCGATGACGCTCTCCCGGTCAGACTCCGCACTCATCTGGAAACCACGCGCAGTGTCAGGGGTCAAGGTCAGCGACGGGCTTCCAAAAAGGTCGTTGCGGAAAAACTCAACTCAACAGCCCATAAACAGAAAAAAAAAACCACAACATAATATATGATATAAACAAAACAGACGTGCATGTTGAAACCTTCAAATTCAGTCAGATGTATGGCATTGTTGTGTTCTAATGTTTGGCTGTCTTTTCGCTTGATTAAAATTTTTTACGCTAAATCTAGAAGAGATCTGCATTCTGAACGTACCCTTTGTCGACTTGGCAGAGGCGAAGCGTGGTGGGGGCAGGGGGGACAGATGTCTCCGGGCGCCAGCTAGTTAGGGGCGCCAAAATGTGCTTTGATATTATTTTATTGATGAAAATAATGGGTTTGAGAGTTGAAAAAAAAGAAAAAGGGGCGCTAAAAATGGATCTTGTCCCCGGGCGTGAATCTTGTCCCCGGGCGCCAAAGACCCTCGCTACGCCACTGCGGCTTGGCACGGGTGCTGTCACCGGTTATTATTTTTAAAGCTCATTTGTTGTTCGTCCGTCGAAGAAAAAAAAAAGAGAAGGTTAGGGGCGGGCGGGGGTGGTTGGGATTACGGTGAGCTCTTAGGTGGCTTGTTAGACCGATCCTTGCTCGGAATAATCTATGACACCGTGGGCATGGAATAGTTGCTTCAGACGATGACCTAATGTTGCTCTTTCGGACAAGCCTGCGTGTCTCAGCTGTGGTTATTCTCTTAGCTTCATGGGATTTAGCCCCCTTCTTGACAGCAGCTCTCCATCTGGCTCTGTCCTGGGCTGTCTGCACCCATTGAGTAGGTTTTATGCTGAAGGCCTTTAGTGCCACTTTCAGTGAGTCTTTGTAACGCTTTCTTTGGCCTCCTTGGGAGCGCTTGCCTATCGTGAGTTCTCCAAAGAATATTTGTTTCGGGAGCCGGTGGTCTGCCATGACTGCATCAGAGTGGTGAAGATACTAGGTAGGTTCGCTCTAGCGAGGACCTCGGTGTCGGGGACTTTGTCTTGCCACCTGATGTCGAGGAGTTTCCTGAGGCAGGTAGTGTGAAAATGATTCAGTTGCTTTGCGTGACGCTGGTAGACAGTCCACGTTTCACATCCATAAAGCAGTGTCGGGAGGACTGCTGCGCTATAGACCTTGATCTTTGTTTCTCGACTGATACCTCTCCTGTCCCAAACAGTGCTGCGGAGCCTGCCAAATAGGGCACTAGCTTTTGCGAGTCTGCCATTCATTTCATCATCCATGACGACAGATCTAGAGAGGGTGCTGCCCAAGTAAGTAAATTTATCCACCGGGTTGAGACGCTGTCCACTGATGATGATGTTGGGTTCAACGTAGGGCTTACTGGGAGCTGGCTGATACATCACCTCAGCCTTCTTTGTGTTGATTGTGAGGCCAAAGTTATTGCAGGCCTCTGAGAAGATATCAACACTGTGTTGCATGACGGCTTCTGATGGAGTATTAAGGGCACAATCGTCTGCAAACAGAAGCTCGTTGATCGTGGTATGTTTGACCTTGGTTTTAGCTTGAAGCCTCCTAAGGTTAAATACTGATCCATCAGTACAAAACCGGATTGGCAAGCCCATGGTGGAGTCCTTGAACGCATCAGACAGCATTGCGGAATACATAATACTGAAGAGTGTGGGAGCAAGAACACAACCCTGTTTTACACCGTTTGTGACGGGGAATACTGGAGATGATTGACCGTTGTCCTGTACTCGGGCCATCATACCATCATGCAGCTGACGGATGATGTTTGTGAACTTGTCTGGGCATCCGTATTTCTTCATGATTTTCCACAAGCCAGCTCTATTGACCCTGTCAAAGGCCTTATTCAAGTCGATAAATGTAGTATATAGGTCTGTATATTGTTCCTGGCATTTCTCTTGAAGCTGTCTAGCAGCAAACACCATATCGATGGTTCCGCGTTTTTTGCGGAAACCGCATTGACTTTCGGGTAGGAGACCTAGCTCCAGATGTGCATTCAGGCGGTTCAGAAGGGCTCGGGCCAAGATCTTGCCTGCAATGGACAGTAGTGAAATTCCGCGGTGATTGTCGCATGTCTGGCGGTTACCTTTGTGTTTGTACAGGTGGATGATAGAGGCATCCTTGAGGTCTTGTGGTACAGTTTCCGTCTGCCAGATGATTTGGAATAAGCCCAATAGCTTATCCGTCAGCGCTGGTCCACCCTCCTTGTAGATTTCGGCAGGAATCATGTCGGGGCCAGGTACTTTGCCATTGGACATTTGGCGGATCGCTGTCTGTATCTCATCAAAAGTTGGGACGGCGTCCAGTGAATTGTTCGTTGGGACCTGGGGGAATCTAGAGAGCTGAACTTTTTTCTCCACATTTTGTTTACATATAAATCCAATTTAAAAAAATAAACAAAACTTTCCGTTTGCTTGATGATGTCTCTGTCCACTGTCGAATTTCTCCTTGTAATCATCTCTCGACGACAGAGGGCGCCTCCTCTGGTCTGAAAAATTATATCAAAACAATAACGATGCAATTTTTTTGGTGGTTATTTCAGTATGACGTCACGAACCGGAGTTGCCATCATCTTCAGGACTGTGATGAAGACGTGATCCCTTGGTCCCAGGCGTTCTCTTGGTGACAACATCCTGTGAAAGCCAGCGTGCTTTGTTTAAACTAGACGCGTCTGTTGGATAACTCCAAGCAAGGCTTTGGGAGTGCGCATTTTGAGGAATGGAATTTTACGCTCGAATCTGCCATCTTTTTAAAGTGCCTGGATGAAAAATATTTCGTGTCTTTTAATTTTTAAAAAATTTTAAATTTATGATTGAATCTTCCTGTCTAGAAGTGCTGAATATTTTTATTACTCAGTCTTGATATTTTTTACATTACAAATAACATTTGTCTGGATACGTCACCCACTTCTGAATACGGATTATGTTTTTTGTGTGGATATGTCACCAACTTCTTAATACGGATTATAGTGTGTGGATATGTCACCAACTTCTTAATACGGATTATGTTGTCTTTATATGTCAGCGAATACTTTAAAAAATATATTTGTCTGGATATTTCAGAGATTCCTTTCTATGGATAACATTTGACTGGATATGTCAGTCACTCTTTACAAAACGGATTATACGTTTAAGGATATGCCATCCGATTGAAAGAAAACATCGGAATCTCGTGTGTAAAAATATAGCCAGCGGTCTGTGCAACATCGCCTTTATTCAATTCTAGTCGATTTCCAGGTGCCAAGCTCCCAACGTTTCACATGTGTGTCTCTGCCGGGACGTACGTCACCCCAGGCGCTAGTGTCATCATCACAACACACATCTGCGTCATGGAGTACCCGCTCCCTGGACCAGTCGTCGCCCTGCTCCAGCAGGAGAGGGCGTCCATGACTCCGAAGTCGTACTTCATCAGTTCAGGGAAGAAATCTATCAAGATCACCCTGGTTTACGCCAAGGGGGAGGAGCCTCCGGAAAGCGCGGCGTCGTCATCGTCAAGGGAGAGAAAAAAATCACGTCACGTGGCGTCTTCGAAACCGCCGCCGAGCAAGGCGACGCCGCGGAGAACGAGGTCTAAAAATCTTTCGGAGTCGTCGAGCTCCACGGGGAGCGACCAGCCGTCCGGCAGCTCACCGCCGAGCGACGCCGACCAACCATCGTCCAGCCCCGAGCTGCCACTGCAGGAAGAGCACCACACTGGCCGAGAGCGCATGTCCACGGTGGACAGTGGTCACCCGTCTTCCTCCGGAACTGTTGGCCACGACAACTACCCGCAAACCGAAAGCGGGTCAGACGACGAAGAGGAGTGCGGGTCGGGGAGTTCTTCTTCCGAGTGCGAGAAGCCGAGGACGCCCGGCCGTGACATCGCCGTGCCAGCGTCATCCGTGGGGCCAGGGGAGACGCCGTCCGCGAGGCGGGACGAGATCTGGCAGACGTGGACAAGGATCCCGAGAACGCAAGCGCTCACCCGGCGACTTCTGGCGCCACCCATCACTTCCGTCCGACGCTCGCTGTCGCCAAACACCGGTCCGGTCCAGCGTAACGTCACACCCAGTGCCTCGCAACGTAGACCACGCCTCCACGAGGGCGTGTCTTGGGACGGTTCGGGAAATTTATGACAAGAGATGATGAAGGAAATCTTTGGGTGAGGGTGGTACCGGCCAGAGGCGTAGCTGGAGGTCTGGCGCCCGGGGGACATCTGCCCCCTACTGCCCCCCAGCTACGCCTCTGGTAACAAGATGTGTGTTGTTGTTGTTGTTTTTGAGGGATTGCGCTGCAGTTCAATGGGGACAGCTCATGGTGCTGTCGGTTTCAATGACGCTTTAAAACCACACAAAATAGATGGAGTTACTCTTTTTATAATGTCAGCCAGATGAGTTAGTGTAGAGTTAGGCTGAGGCGGTCAGAGGCGTAGCTAGAGTGTTTGGCTCCCGGGGGCAAGATTCGCGCCTGGGGACAAAATATATCTTTAAAGCGCCACCTTTTCCTTTTTTTTTTTTTTAACTCTCATGCCCATTATTGTCATCAATAAAAAATATCAAAGCACGTTTGGGCGCCCCCTATCTAGCTGGCGCCCGGGGACATCTGTCCCCCCCCTGCCTCCCCTTTGCTGCGCCTCTGGGGGCGGTAGTTTGTTAGCCTCCAAAACCTTACATCGATCTATCTGTGTATACTCAATATATTTTTAAGCTTTGCGTTGTTATTCCACTATTAAACAAAGGTTCTCAATTTGAGTTCAGTGAATAATGTTTAAATAGGGTCTGTAAATGGGGAACAAAATTATTCTCCAAGAACAACTGTCTTTAATTAATTATATATATATATATATATATATATATATATAAGAGATATCCGCAAAATACGAACATAGGGGGCGAGGGGGGAGGGGGGAGAGGAAGTGGGCATTGAGTTAGATTGGGAAGAGTGGTGTTGGGGGGGAGGGGGGATATTTAACTTCAATATTGACATCCAGTTTACACACACCAAGACAACTCTACTTCCATGCAGCATTAGTGCTGGTGTTACTTAGGTCCTATCTATACACACACTAAGCTTTAAACACGGCTAGGTGACTGAGGACATGTATACGAACTACGTTTTACTCTAGCTGTAGGTGATTAAACATCTGTACACTTACACTCAAGTTTTTTTTATATCGGCTGTGTTATTCTAGATATGTGTACAATACAAACTGAGTCGGATAGTAGAGTCCAGGAAAATACCAAACAAGCACCCGTGGCGCCGCCGGTGGTAAGGGTTTGCGAAAAATTGACAGTAAGGGGAGTGGCGCAAAAATTGATCGGCTCCACTAAAAGTGGAAGTCGATTGTTGGGGCTTTCGTGAATCACCTTCAGGGATGGTTGGATTATGAAAATCATAGTTTTTTAAGGGATGGTTGGATGTTTATAATTATATTTTTAGGGATGGTTGGGTTTTTAAATTATGTCTTCGGGATGGTTGGGTTTTTAAATTATGTTTTTAGGGATGGTTGGCCTTTTAGTTCTTCTGTGATGGTACGAGATTTCTCGTGTTTAGGGACGAGATTTCTCGTGTTTAGGGACGAGATTTCTCGTGTTTAGGGACGAGATTTCTCGTGTTTAGGGACGAGATTTCTCGTGTTTAGGCACGAGATTTCTCGTGTTTAGGGACGAGATTTCTCGTGTTTAGGGACGAGATTTCTCGTGTTTAGGGATGTTAGGACTTTAGGACTTTTTTTAAATGATTTTCTTTGTGATGGGGCTAACGAGTTGTTTTTTTTATTTTTTAAAGACTTCCCCCCTCCTCTCCCGCCCCCCCCCCGTTTTTTTTTCTTTTCACTAGGTACTGCGATGGCTGAACTTATCAATACATTTTAGTGTAGCCTACATGCCTAGTATTATATTAAGGTTATTTTTTAAAAATAAATGCATAACACTACATCATGCGTGATGATTTCATGTCCCAGCTAAAGATATGACATGGGCATTGGACGTATCCTAAATTTAGGTCAAGCATGTGCATTGGGCATATCCCAGGTTTAGATCTCAAATGGACAATGGACATTTTGAAGCTATAGAACTTCCTTAGGCAACGTATCCTCCCCAGGTAAAGACAGTCAATGGAAAATGGGCATCTCCCAGCTATATATTATCTACCATTGATGCCATGGTTTTATTAGCATCCCAGCTATAGATCTCAAAGGGTTTTCATGGTTTCCCGAAAGATTTCTCAGCTATTGATCTCACCCGGCTGCCACAATTCCATGAGATGTTTCCCATTGCTATGGATCTCACACGATTGCCATATATCACAGTTATAGATCTAACACGATTGCCATATATCCCAGCTATAGATCTCACACGGATGCCATATTTCCCAGCTATAGATTTCACACGGTTTCCATATTTCCCACCTATAGAACTCACAAAGTTGTCATGTGTCCCAGCCATAGATCACACACGGATGCCATGGTTCCATGCCATATTTCCCAGCTATAGATCTCACACGGTTGCCATATTTCCCAGCTATAAATCTCACAAGGATGTCATATTTCCCATCTATAGATCACACACGGTTGCCCTATGTCCCAGCTATAGATCACACATGGTTCCCCTATGCCCCAGCTATAGATCTCACACAGTTGCCCTATGTCCCAGCTGTAGATCTTACACGGTTGCCATGTTTCCATGCCATTTTCCCCAGCTATAGATCTCACACGGGTGCCATGGCTCCATGCCATATTTCCCAGCTATAGATCTCACACGGGTGCCATAGTTCCATGCCATTTTCCCCAGCTATAGATCTCACACGGGTGCCATGGTTCCATGCCATATTTCCCAGCTATAGATCTCACACGGTTGCCATATTTCCCAGCTATAGATCTCAAAAGGATGTCATATGTCCCAGCTATAGATCTCACACAGTTGCCCTATGTCCCAGCTATAGATCTCACATGGTTGCATGTTTCCATGCCATATTTCCAAGCTATAGATCTCACACAGTTTCCCTATGTCCCAGCTGTAGATCTCACACGGGTGCCATGTTTCCATGCCAGATTTCCCAGCTATAGATCTCACACGGGTGCCATGGTTCCATGCCATATTTCCCAGCTATAGATCTCACACGGGTGCCATGTTTCCATGCCATATTTCCCAGCTATAGATCTCACACGGGTGCCATGGTTCCATGCCATATTTCCCAGCTATAGATCTCACACGGGTGCCATGTTTCCATGCCATATTTCCCAGCTATAGATCTCACACAGTTGCCCTATGTCCCAGCTATAGATCTCACACGGTTGCCATGTTTCCATGCCATTTTCCCCAGCTACAGATCTCACACGGTTGCCATGTTTCCATGTCATTTTCCCCAGCTACAGATCTCACACGGGTGCCATGGTTCCATGCCATATTTCCCAGCTTTAGATCTCACACGGTTGCCCTATGTCCCAGCTATAGATCTCACACGGTTGCCATGTTTCCATGCCATTTTCCCCAGCTATAGATCTCACACGGGTGCCATGGTTCCATGCTATATTTCCCAGCTATAGATCTCACACGGTTGCCATATTTCCCAGCTATAGATCTCACAAGGATGTCATATGTCCCAGCTATAGATCTCACACAGTTGCCCTATGTCCCAGCTATAGATCTCACACGGTTGCATGTTTCCATGCCATATTTCCCAGCTATAGATCTCACACGGGTGCCATGGTTCCATGCCATATTTCCCAGCTATAGATCTCACAAGGATGTCATATGTCCCAGCTATAGATCTCACACAGTTGCCCTATGTCCCAGCTATAGATCTCACACGGTTGCATGTTTCCATGCCATATTTCCCAGCTATAGATCTCACACAGTTGCCCTATGTCCCAGCTGTAGATCTCACACGGGTGCCATGTTTCCATGCCATATTTCCCAGCTATAGATCTCACACGGGTGCCATGGTTCCATGCCATATTTCCCAGCTATAGATCTCACACGGGTGCCATGGTTCCATGCCATATTTCCCAGCTATAGATCTCACACGGGTGCCATGTTTCCATGCCATATTTCCCAGCTATAGATCTCACACAGTTGCCCTATGTCCCAGCTATAGATCTCACACGGTTGCCATGTTTCCATGTCATTTTCCCCAGCTACAGATCTCACACGGGTGCTATGGTTCCATGCCATATTTCCCAGCTTTAGATCTCACACGGTTGCCCTATGTCCCAGCTATAGATCTCACACGGTTGCCATGTTTCCATGCCATTTTCCCCAGCTATAGATCTCACACGGGTGCCATGGTTCCATGCTATATTTCCCAGCTATAGATCTCACACGGTTGCCATATTTCCCAGCTATAGATCTCACAAGGATGTCATATGTCCCAGCTATAGATCTCACACAGTTGCCCTATGTCCCAGCTATAGATCTCACACGGTTGC
>CAXITT010000469.1:107638-177983 GCA_964033795.1 Lymnaea stagnalis | reverse complement strand
GTTTTAAGGTTTTTTTCTTGTCCCCCCCCCCCCCCCCCCCCCCCCCTCATTTCAATTTTTCTAACCTAAAAAGAATGTCTTCTTGTTATTTGTCTCACTTCCGGGTTTAATAAACAAGCGTTTCTTAAATCTGTGACGTAGTACAAGCATGTTAAAACAATTTCAATTCAAACAGTTACAAGTGGCGGACATTATAAAAAGGAGTATTTCTCACAAACTATGTCTGGAGTGGGCTTACACCCAAAGGAGAAAATGCAACAATTTCCTTCCTCAATTCTCAAAAACTTTAAATAAAGAAATTTACGTGGATAACATTTTATTTATTTTAAAAAAAGATAATAAATTTAAAAAAAAATCAATGGAATACTTGTATGGCGAAGTTTTTGTCAAGTAATACAACTAAACTATAATTAATACAAAACAAAGTTCACTTGAGTTTATTTCGTTCTTATTTAAAAAAAAAATATTTCTCTTGTTTGTTGCGTTTGTATTTAAGCCTACTTTTTACTGCTCTCCTCTTTCATTGATATTATGTATTGTCCTATTGAAATGTCCTGATCTGTAGTTGTTTTTTAAGCGCCATGCACCGTCATGTCGTCGTCTGAGTATGATAACTATTGAGTGGCACACCGGCAGGCCTGTAGCGTACTTGCCAGGGGCCATTAAAGAGCAATAGCTCGGTCCCAAAAAGTGAATGTAATATAGAGGGCCTACTGACACACCGAATTACATAATATGCAGAATCATTTATCGTCATGAAGACGTGACATGTGTTGGCTTGTTGTGTGGGCAAAGTTATGAAACGTGACATGTCATCTGTTGGCGTGTGTGGACAAAGCTATGAAACGTAAAATGTCCTCCGTTGGCTATAGACCATAAAATAGACACGATCATAGATGTAATACAGTGTTATGGGTCAAGTCATACTGTCATATCTCCAAGTGTGTTGAGACTGTGACGAATGCGTGGTCCGTAAAGATACACACACATAAAGACACAATCGAGTTGAATGGAGTAAACAGACTTACTGTACACCAAGCACAACCCAAGAGGGTAATAAATGCTCCTGCATTCTTTCACTCCCACACATCAACCAATCCCTTCCCCCCATACATAAACCAATCCCTTCCCTCACATAAATCAACCAATCCCTTCCCTCCCCTCCATCAAACACAACCAATCCCTTCCCTCATACATCAAAAACAACAATCCCTTCCCTCCCATCCATCAAACACAACCAATCCCTTCTCCCCATCCATCAAACACAACCAATTCCTTCACTCATACATCAAAAACAACAATCTCTTCCTTCCCAACCATCGAACACAACCAATCCCTTCCCCCCATCCATCAAACACAACCAATCCCTTCCCTCATACATGAAAAACAACAATCCCTTCCCTCCCATCCATCAAACACAACAATCCCTTCCCCCCATCCATCAAACACAACCAATCCCTTCCCTCCCATCCATCAAACACAACCAATTCCTTCCCTCCCACCCATCAAAAACAACCAATCCCTTCCCTCCCACCCATCAAACACAACCAATCCCTTCCCTCCCACCCATCAAACACAACCAATCCCTTCCCTCCCATCCATCAAACACAACCAATCCCTTCCCTCCCACCCATTAAACACAACCAATCCCTTCCCTCCCACCCATCAAACACAACCAATCCTTTCCCTCCCACCCATCAAACACAACCAATCCTTTCCCTCCCACACATCAACCACAACCAATCCTTTCCCTCCCATCCATCAAACACAACCAATCCCTTCCCTCCCACCCATCAAACACAACCAATCCCTCCCCCTCCCACCCATTAAACACAACCAATCCTTTCCCTCCCACCCATCAAACACAACCAATCCCTTCCCTCCCACCCATCAAACACAACCAATCCCTTCCCTCCCACATCAAACACAACCAATCCCTTCCCTCCCACCATCGAACATAACCAATCCCTTCCCTTCCACCATCAAACAAAACCAGCCCTTCCCTCCCACCATCAAACACAACCAATCCCTCCCCTCCCACCATCGAACATAACCAATCCCTTTCACCATCAAATTAAACCAATCCCTCCCCTTCCACCCACCAACCATAAATCAAACACACACACAAACGAATTTCTCTTTTGGTAACACTCCCTCCCCCCCCCAGGATCAATGTTTACCTATTTGGTAACACCCCCTCCCCCTAGGATCAATGTTTACCTATTTGGTAACACCCCCTCCACCCCCCAGGATCAATGTTTACCTATTTGGTAACACCCCCTCCCCCCAGGATCAATGTTTACCTATTTGGTAACACCCCCACCCCCCAGGATCAATGTTTACCTATTTTTGTAACACCCCCTCCCCCCAGGATCAATTTTTCCCTATTTGTTAACATCCCCTCCCCCCCCCAGGATCAATGTTTACCTTTTTGATAACAACCCCTCCCCCCCCATCAATGTTACCTATTTGGTAACACCCCCTCCTCCCCCCCCCCACGCACACCCACACACAGACACACACACATCAGGAACAACATTTTTAAGAACTAAGTATCTCTCAGCGCTTCCATTTTAGTTTAGGTAGCGAAGCACACATTGATGATGTGAAATTTAGTTAACGACCTAATATGGTTCCAGAATATTAGGAAAATTAACTCACATGAGACAAAGTCTTCTGTAGATTCGGTGGCATTGAGCCCCATGAAATCAAAGTGTGTGTGTGGGGGGGGAGGGGATTGTTGTTTAAAATATCTATAGTTCCGCAAGTCTTACACCTGTAGTCGGTATCGACTTTAATCCAGGAAAAGGATAATCAATACCGTAAACTAAATGAGTGTTTTGCGAAAGAGAAAATCGTTCTACTTACGTTTCAAAACAGGAAACAAGCTCAGATTGCTCTAAGCTTCCGTTGGAACACAGCCTTAGGCTTAAGGTCTGAGAATTTTTCGGCTGGTCCCCGAGCATAACAAGAACATCAACACTACTTTGAAGGATTTTTTTTTTTTTTTGGTTGACTTTTGACTGGGAGGCCAGTTTGTAACAAGGGGTTATGTCAACTGAAAAATACGCGTGCAAACCAAGACTGTCCGCTGACAGAGTAAAGCACCATTCATTGGTTCCCAATGCTTCCCCAAAAAAGCATGTGTGAATAGAAAAAAAAACAAAAACATAGTGTTTCTAATGTGGCAGGGTAAAGTAGTGAAACTATGCCAAAGTACTACAGGATTTGAAGGTGAAGGTGTGACATCTTCATAAAGAAGCTTGTGGAAAAGTACTACAGGATTTCAAGGGGAAGTTGTGACATCTTCATAAAGAAGCTTGTGGCAAAGTACTACAGGATTTCAAGGGGAAGTTGTGACATCTTCATAAAGAAGCTTGTGGCAAAGTACTACAGGATTTGAAGGTGAAGTTGTGACATCTTCATAAAGAAGCTTGTGGCAAAGTACTACAGGATTTCAAGGGGAAGTTGTGACATCTTCATAAAGAAGCTTGTGGCAAAGTACTACAGGATTTGAAGGGGAAGTTGTGACATCTTCATAAAGAAGTTTGTGGCAAAGTACTCCAGGATTTGTAGGTGAAGTTGTGACATCTTCATAAAGAAGCTTGTGGCAAAGTACTACAGGATTTGAAGGTGAAGTTGTGACATCTTCATAAAGAAGCTTGGAACCCATTCAAACAACCTTGATCATTGAATTTTAAATATTAAATAAAGAGTTTTTGTTTTTTTTGTTAATTCAATGAAATGAATGAACTGTGCCAATGATATAACTTAATGTCAACATTTTACAATGACAAACAAATCATTGCAATGGCTGTTTGTTTTTTTTTTACATTTTTATTTGGAGAACCTTCGTTTCCTATAATAAAGTAGTCAAGATGAAGGAGACAATGAAATATGTCATTAATTTATTATACAAAAAACTAGAACTATCTTCTCATGAAAAGCACCCAACAAACACATCATTTTTTGCTAGGTCAGGTATCAAAGTCAAATTATTAGCAAAATTGGATAACACGTCCAGCATATGGAAGAATTTGATAAAAATAAACACAATTTTTCCTGTTGATAGAAACATCTAACATTCTAGGTCAGGGGTCAGCAACCTGCGGCTCGCGGCTCTTTTGATCTCAAGATGCGGCTCTCCAGTTCCATGTGCAAATATGAATAATTATATATATACAAATTTTAGTGGCTCTTCAAAACTGGGAAATTTTGAAAATTGTAACTTTTAACTCTTCCGTCTCAAAAGGTTTCCGACCCCTGTTCTAGGTACATGGTCTTAAAAAATTGCCATTATTTGCTATAAAACTAGAATTATATGTGAAAGCTTCTTCATCATTAAGCTACAGCAAAGCTCTATTTTCAGTGGCCTGATATTTAAAAGCCCAACTCAAAATAAAAGAAATAAAGCTAAGAACCCCCCCCCCCCCCCAAAAAAAAAAAAAAAAAACAAAAAACCCCCCCCCCCCCCCCAAAAAAAAAAACAACTCTTTAGTAAAATGTAAAATTAACCTCCAATATCAAATTAATTAGTTCTAGCCTGTGTATACAATGAAATATCAAATTCTATGTACGTCATTCACTATGGTAAACAAAATGCTTTAAATTGTATAAAGAATAAATTTCCATCCTATTCTTCCTCTTCTTCGAGACTTAAACAGGCAGGCATGCATGTCAAAAATTGATGTAAAATAAAATTTATTTAATGTAGACGATAAGAGGTCTAACAACAACTTCTCTTATTAAAATAACATTGTTCGTATTTATTAATAAATGTAAGCATCATCATAATCATATAAGGTACATATTTCACATTGTTGTTTATGAATAAGGGAATGTTATATAAATTTAAGAAAACATATAAAAGCATTTTATAATAAAACATATAGTATTCTTATTGCTTTCTCATTAAAAAAAAATCTTAGGAAAAAACCAGCCCTCTAAAGTCCTGATACATTATTAAAAACCCTTTTTTCTTCTTATGTTTGTGTCCTGCTAATGAGTAATCATATCTCTTTGCATGTGTCTCATCCCACTGTATACAGAGCCACATCAACATCCCATATAAGGGCTGTCTGTTCAAATCTAATACATGTACGGTAACACACTGAGTTGTGTTCTGGATGCTGCATTGCACGATTGAAAAAGAAATACTCTCATTGTTAGAGTCAAGCGTGGAACAAATCGTAACCAGGACTCATTTTGACCAAAAACTGAATCGTTATGTTAAATTTTTACAATAGCTTTTAACAAGGGGGTCTGTCAACTGAAAAAAATGTGTGCAAAGCAAGACTGTCAGCTGATAGTTAAGCATCATTCATTCTCGTTCCATGATTCCAAAAAGTATGCGTGAATATAATTTTTTTTTTCAAACAGGCATTGGCACTCCACAGAGCTCAGTAACTACTTCCATATTTTCAGCACACAACCATTGACCAATTATTCTAATATATACATATAGATGAATACACAAGAATTCAATAATTCATAAACATACTCTTCCTATATTTGATTTTCCACCAAGTTTCATTGAATTTGTCAAATTTCATTAGCATCAACAAATCAGATGATTGGCATAACTCAATCACTAGACCCTATTTGTTTAAACTTTACTTGGAGAACACATTAGTCTTTCAGTTTTTATATTTCCTTAAATGTCTTTCCAAGCATCCATTTTCTACTAGTGTTGGATTTCCCATCTCAATTACATTTAAACGCGTGCGCCCCCCCTCCCCGAACCCATCACACACTGCATTCTGACAGGCACACACATTTCTTGATGAAAGTCTCAATTCTCAAACACCTCAGACTTCCCTCCCAAGCTTAGTCTGACTATTGACCTCCCTGCCTTGCTTAGTCTCACTGTGAACTTTCTTCCCATCCTTCAGCGCATCCAGGGCGTGCATAATTTTATCTTTCACCTTCCATCTGCCTTCTTTGTGCTGTGGTCTTGCACATTCTTCAAGAAGATTTTCTGTGGGAAAAAAATGTGAACCTTTCATAGGAATCAAAACAACAAAGCTTGGCTAATAGTTAATAATATTAACTCATAATACAAGGTGATTGAGCTGCACTCCTGATGTCTTCAACCCTCCTTTATGTTGCCAATAAATCTGATGATCCCATTGCTAATAAATCTGATAATATCATTGCTAATAAATCTGATGAGATCACTGCTAATACTACTGATAACCCCATTGCTATCAACCCTGATGACCCCTTTGCCAATAAATCTGATGATCCCATTGCTAATTAATCTGATAACCCCATGGCTAATAAACCTGATGATCCCATTGCTAATAAATCTGATGATCGCATTGACAATAAATCTGATGATCCTAATTGCTAATAACCCTGATGATCCCATTGCTAATAAATCTGAGTATCTAATTGCTATTAAATCAGATGATACCATTGCTAATAAATTTGATGATCACATTGCATGTGCATGTGGTCATCTTGACTTACTCAGGTCCCAATAATCTTCAGCTTCTATTGGCATGTCATGCAGAAACCCATTGGGCATTCTGTCCTCCACAGCGTAGTGAGACAAAAGGTTCCTACAGATGGCATTGTAGTTGTGGTCGCTGTTCACGTGGGTGCACATCTCATCTGCATTGAAAATGAGGCAGTTCTTCCCATCGCAGTCACTGAACGGTGCCTCCAGTGGCTCATTCCAGCCTTTAGGCTTTTCTGTGGTTACATTCAAATGTACATACAAATTTAGGATTTAAAAAAAAAACTATAAAAAAAAAAAAGAAATTAAAATGAGTAGTTGAACATTGATTTCTTGGATAGATATCAACCTTAGAAATCTATGTAGCAACCCCAATATTTAAAAAAATGAAATAGTAAAAACAAGCTACCAGTACCAGTATGTTGAAGCTTGATTCAAGCTTGTTTTACTATTTCATTCACAAAGCTGGAATGCAGTCCTTCAATTACTATCTAAAAAAAAAAGCAACTGCTTTATAAAAAAACTTTGTATAAAATTTCTCACAATTTTGTTGGAATATTCAGGATGTAGGCAAATGATAGAACAAAATCATACCAAATGTTCCTGACAATCAAAAGAACCAAGGTAAGTAACATTGTGTACCCACTTGCTTGTATGGCAAGCTTGTCAACAACAATGATATTTTCAAGGTCGACGACAGTAACTCTTCCGCTGGGATCCACAACAAAGTTTTCCAGGTTGACATCCGTTAGGTACAGGCCAAAGTCAGACATTGTGGTCAACTTTTCTGCAATTTTCATTAGTTCATACGCAATGTTGGCCTGCAGACAAAAAAAAACAAGCTTTATTCAAACATCAGAAGACACAAAGTTTTGTAACTAAATTGTCTGGGGTTCAAATCCCAGCAAAATCAACAAGTCCTCCATCATAAATATGATTCAAGTGTCACTATGCATACAACTAGCTTGCATAGTTTAATGAACTAAGCCATATGGGGGCAAAACATCGCGAAATGCAGAAAATACTTAATGATATCAGACTTAATGATTAGTCAAGCGGTGCTAAACTTACTCTTTTGTGACAGGAGGTGCTAACTTACTCTTATTTGAAAGGAGGAGGTGCTAAACTTACTCTTATGTGAAAGGAGGATGAAACAAACTCAGACAGTGGTCGACCGGTATCCTCAACTATTATAACTCGCCCACACGATCCAATGTATTCAGGAAAGGGCCACCCTTCAGATTTGGGAAAAGTCTGAAGCGAAAAATGGTCAAGGCTATCATTTTGTGTACCTGTATCTACGACACTACAAACAATATTCAAAGCTATCATTCTGTGTCTATAGTGCTGTAAACAATATCAATTCTGAATTTCATCAAATATTAAACGCCCCCTCCCCCCTTCCATCCATTTAACACATTAAAAAAATGACAGTGAATAATGATTTTGACTATTGCCATCCATAAAGCATCTTAAAGTTAATAATTATTAGTATTTTAGATGTTTTTTTTTTTTTTACCTGTAGCATCAAACCTTCTGCATTTATCAATGCTGAGTACAAGACCTGCATTTTATCTGACAAGAAAATTTCTTTTTTTTTCTTGAATTCCTTGAAGTATGACCAAACCCTGTCAAGCAGCCTGTAACTGGGGCACTTGAACATGAAAGAGCCAGTGCCCTTAAGAAGGTCTGGCTTAACGGGCTCGGTATTGAGATGAGATGCCATGTTGGTTCGTACCAGAACCCTGGCAATGTCGCACCCCTCTGGACGCATGGCGTCTTTGCATAGTCTCGCATCCAAGTCCTTGAGTTCTGTGTCAGTGGCCAGTTTCTTCATGACGATCTCTTTACCGTTGGGTCGCACTGATCCCACATGAACATTCTTGCCATTTAAGATGTCCAGAACTCTGAATTTAGACATCCCAACAAACTCAATTTGTTTGTAGTAGATCATTCCACATGCTGATCCACCATAGCAGGCTGGGCATTTCTCCGTGTCGAGGAGACTCTCAAAATCTGTCTCAGGATTTGATTGGAACAACCACTTGGCCAGATAAAGGTAGAGGAACAAAGACAAAACGGCAGACATGAAGACTAAAACTTTGGCTCTGGATGGCATGTGACGGAACCTCATTACTGAATCTCCCATGACATTTTCCAGCTTTGACATCCCAGTTTTCACAGTCTGCTGCAGATGGTCAGTTTTACGATTTCTTATGTCATTCTTCATTTTAAAGCTGTATCATCATCCAGTTAATGGGACTTTGACCACCTGTTGAAAACAAATAATTTTTTTTAAAAATCAAGACAATGAAGCCCCTTATATGATATTAAATCATATACAACTGGTATTTTCAAATTAAAAAAACCAAAACAAAAAAAAAAAAAAAAAAACCATGCAGCATTTTTCATCTTAGTGAATTCATCTAATCAACAAGGACACCTTTAAATGCTTTTTTCTCTATTTAGCAAGGATTAAAATTGTCACAGGTAGAACACAGGGAGCCTGAATTCAAGTAAATAATAGATCAGAATTCTGAAAGTTAAAGGGATTAATTCCAAATAACAAATGTAGCTCTCTTTTTTTTCCCCCTTCACAAAAGCATACCTTTAGTTTCCAATTTCAATTTATGCAGTCACCATGTCATCTCTTCTGTACAGTACGAGCCAACTGTTTAAGTTCGTTTTGTTTCCTCTAAAGTCTATCGGCGGGTTTAAAAAAAAAAAAATCCTGCATCTAATTAAGCCATGTAATTTCCACTAGGTTTGTTAAAAAAAAGAGAAATGACTCTTATAAAATATGATGGGCACCCTTGGTCTTTCAGTAGAGATGTTTCTGTAAACTTTCTCCCAAACTAACTATTGGTTGTAGAGATTTTCTTTTAAACTGGTCATCCATATTTCATTGGCCTTCATAGAAATTTATTCTTACAGTGCTCAAACCGATGCTTCACATACATAAGGATATTGATTGGCATGCTGTGTTATAGCCTGTAAAGCAAGTATTGTAGTGCCGGGTATCTAAAATGATAATCTAACTTACACACAGTATCTAATACACTATAAGCTCACTGTTTATGTTTTTTGAAAGTAATTAAACAATTATTAACATCCTGGGGTCCTTGTAAGATATAATACAATTTGATAAAAAATAATTAAATTACTTCTGTAAAAAAGGAAATAATGTTTTTTTGAAAGTTAACAGATTTCCAATTGTACACCATCTTTCATTGATCAAGGTGCTGAGAGGATTTAAAAAATACTTTAATCTTATAAAAAAAACATGAAGGAAACACTGAAATGTATGCCCTGATATATTTATATGTGAGTTTTTTTTAAGTTATCAAAATATTATATACCGGTAATTTATTTTATACCAGTATTTATACAAATCTTTTCTACATATTTGGTATGAATATCTTGTGTATTAATTGTCTACAAAATTAATGTCTCATGACTTGCTGCAGAGCCGTTGTGTGTGTCCTGCGACCCTGCGTCTGCACAGGGCCTCAGATGTTAAAGAGGCCCAAAGTTTTTCTAAGGAAAAATTTAAACAATCTACTTTGAATGCAAGGTCCTCACAACCTAAAAGTGGCAGGGACCATCCAAAAGTCACGCCAACTATTACTAATAGTTACAATTAGGCTAACAGTTATGGCATGTGTGTGGACCTAATTTTAGCACTGGCCACCATCTCTTGTCTCCCTTTTTGTTTTGATATTGACTTCACTGATTAAATGTGCTGTGCCCCTCCTTTTATTCACCCCTCTCTTGATAGGGAAAAGTTTTCTTATGATTAAATACATTATATTTTTTTCTAAAGAATGCTATCAGGTGATGCAATGTCTAGAACTTCTTTCCTGGATGGTTCTGATTTAATCTCTATATTTAGGCCAGCACCTTTCCTAACTGGGAGAGATTTTTGCAAATTATCTTTAACAGTTACGAGATGTAATACTCTTGAAAGATTGAACTCTTTATGTGTGTGTAAATGAATTTTTGTATATTTCAAGGATTGTACTTTTTCACTTGTTGTGCTGCAAGATGTAGTTTTTTGTTTCTGTATATTTGAATTTGTATTTTGATAGAAATTTACAATTTTAATTAAATTGAATATTGTTAGTAGTATCACTAGTTTTGGTATCATTTTTCTTAGTATACTTGTTTTCAGTCCGTTTTCATGTTTTGTTCATTTTACAAGCCAAATCTTAAAACAGATTAAATTTTCAAAACCTTTTAATGGTACGTAACATTACCTATCAGTTAAAAAGAAGAAAGCTTTAAAATTTATTTATAGTAATATTATCTAATCATAACACAGATAAGTTGTGGCCTATTTATATAAAATATGGTAGGGAATATGACACAAGAGAAAAAAATGCTGATGAATCATGATAAAATTAAAGAATAAAAAAAAAAGATTCAGTCATTTTGATGTGAGCATTTTTTTATATACACACTGGATTGTAATATCTTAAAAAGATATATCTGATAATAGGCCTATCTAAACTATGGGTTTAAATTCTATTAATACATTTTAGAATGCTTACTTACTAACTTTAGAATTACATTTATTCCAGCTGAATTTATAATGCTGTCTAAAGCAGTGGTTCTAAATGGTTGTGTTGTGGCACAGTAGTGTGCTATGAGATTAGCTGGTGTGCCCAAAAACTTGAGACTTTGTGATATTAATAAAAAATGTATCCATATGGAAATGGGATAAAAAAGAAATAATTAAAAGTAACACAAATTTACATATAACACAAGCAAAAATAACTAGCAACCTCAGACTGGTGGAGGCATATTTTGCATGCACTAGACCAGGGGTCAGCATCCTTTTGGTATTAGCGTGCCAATAAGTTATAAGTCTACCATTTAAGGCCCATTTGTAAGTCATTTATAATTATTTTGTTGGTCGTCTGTGTGCCAATGAAAATTTGTATGCGTGCCAAGGCTGGCATTCATGCCGTAGGTTGCCTACCCTGAATTAGACTGAAGCCCTCATATTGTAGCAAACTCATATGCTAGCGTGCTGCAGGAACACGATTCAAAGAATACTGTGAAGTGAAAAAGTGATTAAAACCACTTTAACTGTTACTTCTATTAGTGTGGGTCCAAGTGTTTATTAGCTGTTTATCAATAACAAAATCTATCAACTTAATTATATATTGAAAGTACACTGAAAACTAATCTACTTCATAATTATTTTGTGTGATTGTAACCATATTAATATATACAAATTAATCAATTGTCTCATGAACGCTCAGTAAGGCTTATGAGGTTATGTCTGGGCCCTGCCAAATCTAATGATCTGCAAAATTAATGGAAAAAAGAAAATTGAATCGAATTAAGTTAATCTGATTTAAAAAAGGTAATCTAACACATTGGCCCATTGAAATTAATCAATGGGATAGTAATTTAAATGGATATGCACCCTAGAAAATGTAAACTATTCAACTAATTTCCTTCATGGCTTATCAGCTCGCTAGGCAGTTTGTGTTTTGGTTAGAAAAATGAAACAAATTTATAAAAAAATATTACAATAATATGCTAATAAGAATAGTAGCATGGATGACCACAGGATTTTGTGCAGGGTGCAGTCAGGGGTGGTGAGTCAGTTAGTCGCTTCCGGGGAAATAAGTAGTTGGTTAATAAAAATTAATAAGTGTAATGTCATTAAAAACTAGAGGTCTCACATAGTTATAACGGTGCCATCATTTAATCATTGTCTGGCAGTTTTATATATCATATATGTATAATGTATAAGTCATTCAGTAAGTGATAACTATAATTAAGTCTACTCTTTTAATTACTATTATAGAAATTATAGGCTAATAATTCACTTTTATTTAATAAATAATTTAGGCTATTAATAGCTGTGTATTACTGTGTTGATGTTAAGTAATTTTTCTCTGTATCGCTTACTATTAAAATAATAATAGGGCATAACTGCTATGGCCTATGGCTATATTATTTATACATTAACTCTTTCTCTCCAGAACAACACTCACATCTTCGATTTGAAGTGAAGATTTTGACAGTGATTTTATTATTTCAAATGCAGACGCTGATTCCTTTGAATAGTATAATTATAATCCTATTACTAGTATTAGTAGTACTAGTGATGAAATAATGAAATTGGTAATTCATCAGCAGATGAACAATCAGCCCCGCCCCCAGCTAAAGTGCACATCAATATTTATTGTTTTTAGGCTTGCTATAGCTAAACAAAGATGAAAAGATGTGACAAATGTATGGTAAATGTTCAATTTACCATTATAAATGTTAGTACATACAAGAATACAGTGCACATATTTTATAATAGCAACAAATTGTTTCCAGTGGCAATAGTTAAATTTTTTTTGCAAATTTTTTGTGTGACGGTGACAATGGATAATGTGCTCTGAGGTTAATTTTTTTTGTTTTTTAAGTTGATCTTTATTATTTGTGATGCATATATGGACATAGTTCAGAAAAAAACAACATTTTTGTTGAACTTTGGATTATATATTTCTCCTCGTGTGACTTGGAGTGAGCGTTTTGTGAACAGTTGGTAAGTTTTTTATTTTTATTTTTCTGAAATGAAAATCACATTTATACATGAAAATTTAAACCCAATTCCGGTTTGCTTGTGAAGGGCATAAATTCTCCTTTAATTCCATACCAAACTTAGCAATTTATGATGAAAAACAAAATGGTTATGAAGGTTTAGAGACAACATAGTAGTGCGTTACCAAAACGCAAAATAGATAATTCCGTCAGAACACGGAAAATAATTCCGTAGAGAAAGAGTTAAACTTAAATTAAGTCATTATTAAACTCATTATTTAAAATTAAGGCCAACGCATCTTTTAATAATTTTGGAATATATATTATAAATATTAAAATTAATCAGCTAATAATAAACTAGTTATTTAAATTTACGCCGCTATATATATTAGTAATAATTAATTATATTCATTTTATTATTAATTATTTATTAATAATTTAATTAAATAATTATTTACTATTTAAAATTTAGGTTAGCATAATTTAGTCTCTTACTCAAAAAAGTTAAGTGTCTAAGTAAGTCTAAAGGCTAATACTAATATAAAGCATGAATGCCACAGTGTCATTTACATTTGCTTGTTTATTATAGTCTTATAGTTGCAGTGAATTAGGGTTTAGGTTAGGCATTGGGATCGATTTAGAGTTCAGGTTAGGCATAGGGATCGATATAGGGTTCAGGTTAGGCATAGGGATCGATTTAGGGTTCAGGTTAGGCATAGGGATCGATTTAGAATTTAGGGCATTAGTCGCGGTCATGGATAAAATAGTGGCATTCGTCCTTTACATTTACCAGTCTAAATCACTAAATCTTATTCTTGGATGATTCTTAGTAACTTACTGGGTCTGAGGCTTACTCATACTTTTAACTTTTAGGCTACCAACTTTTATTTTAATAAAAGATTAGTTAAACTATCCTTAAAAGATGATAGTATAAGTATAAATAAATACACAAACTTTCTGTTTAGGTTAGGATTTCGTTAAGCCGGAAATAATACATCTAATATTTATGCAACATGATTTTAAAGTAATCTCCCTTGTGAAAACTGAAAAGAGTAATCATTATAAATCATAAGTTTTATAGCACCTATTGATAAATATTTTATCTGTATTTATTTTAATTATAAATATAATTTAATTTATTTTAAAACAAAACTGGGCCAAATTGGAATAAGTTTTTAAATGCTAAAATTGTTTTAAAATTGTTTTATAAAATCTTAATAAATTATAAAAATTTTCGGGAGCCCTTACCAGCGGAAGTTGATACCGCCATGTTGAATGCCTTCAATTTCTAGAAAAAGTAGTAAAAATTGAAGTTTGTTCTTTAAAATGAAGCTCAAAAGATTCCTGCTTAGATACTATCCTCCTGGTAATAATGAAACGTTCGGCTGTTTCTTAATTATAATTAAATTAAATTTATCTTTAAAAAATTATTGTTTTACTTTTTTGTAAAATGAATCTTCCGAAGCAAAGTTGAAAGTGAAAGAGTCAAATTTAAATTAAAAAGAAGACAAAATGACAAAATTGTCACTGGCATTATTTATAATTTTTTAGCTTTTAAGACTAATGAAGTCACTGCCTCAAAATATATCTAAAGTAAAAGACTCTAATCACTCTAGACATAGTAATTATTTGAGTCACACTTATTATAGTTTAATATTTAGTTGAGAAGAATGATCTTTATTATAAGAATTAAGTAAGATCAGATCGCAAAATGCAGCTGCCTTATTGCCTAGTAAATTTTGTAGAAGCTTTACAGACTTAACTAGAAATTAATTTGCATTTCCTATGGTTATTATATAATAGTCTTTAAAAAAAATTAAATTTTTATTGAGCACTATTTTTATGTAAATGGCTGTTCTTTGTTTCCTAAACACGAAGGGAATTTTCAATGTAGCAAGTGTAAATTTATGATTGTATCATTTAGAATTGTCATTGACTCTCCTCACATTAGCTTTAATCTGCATGTAGTTTGTTATAAAAAGATCACCTTAAGAGTTCTCTATACTTTTCAATAGCAAATGAATTATTATTTTTTTTTTTAAAGTTTACAAAATAGAGACTCGACAGAGCATCATGTATCCTTAAAATATTTTTGGATTCACAGGCCTCCATAAGTACACATTTATGACATCCCTTTATTTATCTTGGTTTTTAAGGCTTTTAACAGTAAAATTAACCATATCCAAAAATCTTTTGACCTTGGGCAGACTAGGCATTGTTTCCCAATGCACCACAATGTAATGTGAACAAAGAATGTTAAACTTTACCTGTGTCTTTTCTGTCTGTTTCATGAAAATTATCATTTGTAGCCATATTTATCCAACTTGCCAATCAAAGTTATCTCATTGAGTATTAGCCTTTATGTTATACTTACTTTTTAATATGCAAAGGGCAAAAGGGGCTGTTATGTCACATTATTCTTGACTTACATTTGATTAGATTGTTTTTCATGAGGCCTTGGCCCATTGTATCTCAAATTTATAATTAGCTTTTTTCTTTCTCAACTAGGTATAATTCTTGAGTATGAACAAGGAGGTGTAATAAAGACAAAGTCCATAGATCTGCTGGATTTGTCTCCAAAGTAAATTTCACCATTTATTACAAAGCACCTTTATATTGTAATTTTTAATTTTTTACTTATGTTACCATTATTTCCATTTATGATAGTTTAAACTAGTGAGGTGTGTAATCAAAGTACTATGTTTTTTAAAAGAAAATCAATATTTCTTAGCGCTTTAGTTCTGCTGGTAGTTGAGCAAAATCATTGAAACTGAGCGTTGACTCCAAGTTCAACCACCCTCCACAACCTCATTTGAAATCAGTACTGAGTCAGTATTTCTTTTTACCCCTAAGTATTTAACAGTGCTCCTGATAAAATTTTAATAATTTCAGCACAAATATTGATCAAGTGGTAGAAGAAATAGCACAGAAGGAGCCTCTGATTACATCAACAAAAGCAGAGCAAGTCAAAAAGCTTGTAGCTCGTATCCTTTTTGCATTGAAAAGGTACATCCCAAATGTGAAGTGCTTCTATACCAGTAATATAATAGTAATATTGTTATTTGATTGATAAGTTAACCAAACAAGCCAGATATATAATAAAAGGGTTATTAATATGTGACTAGATCAAGAGTCATAAAATGAGTATAAACTGCCGTATTTATTTGTTCTAAAGCCGACTTTATAATAAAATATTTCAGGGGTATAAGAAGGATTTCAACAATAATTTTTATGGCATGCGTCACAACATAACATAAAAACAAAAATATCAGTAGTAAATGGTGACACTGTTGTGAAATGACTCACATTACTCAGTATAGGTGGAAAACTCTCGTATGAATTAGCTACAACAGGATCTCAATCTGTTAGCTGAGTGGGAGATGAGCTGGGACATGGAATTTCACCCTGCCAAGTGCCAGACACTATCAGTCTTTAGAAGTTGTACTCCTCTACACGACCAATACGAACTGCAAGGCCATATACTTGAGAAGTTTCCTCTGTAAAGTACCTGGGTGTTACCATTCAAAGAGAGGTCTGCTGGGATGAGCATATTAACAATGTATGTAACCAAGCAAACAAGACCCTGGGATTCTTAAGGTGTAATCTAAAGATTCGCAACTCCTGTGTGAAAGAAAGAGCATATAAGGCCTTTGTCCGTCCGGTTTTAGATTATGCATCTTCAGTTTGGGACCCATTTACCCAGAAGAGCAATGACAGGTTGGAGGCGGTCCAGCGACGGGCAGTACGCTTTGTCTTGAACCGCTACAGGAATACCGCTAGTTTTGGCAGCATTCTGGAAACACTAGGCTTGTTACCATTGGAGGAACGACGACAATCCAGGCTCTCCATGATGTACAAAGTAAATAATGGGCTGGTCCACTGTTCCAGTATTAAACAGAAACTCGTCCCTCTCCCCTATAGATAGACAGCGATGAGGCCACGACAGGCAATTCCGGCTCATACCAGCAAGAAGCCAGTATAGGAACTGCTCATTCCCAAGACAATCAGGGACTGGAACAAGCTTTCAAAAGGATTAGTTGAGGCACATTTGCATCTATAGCCTCAAGCCTTCCAACCTCCAGTACATGATTCCCTCACAAAGTAGCACTTGCAATCAGTGAAATATCCTCATCAACACCAGGCACAGAAACATTGCAAATCCCTCTATATGCATAGGAGCCAAAATGATCAGTAAATTGATCGTAGGCCCTTAATATATAGAAGAAGAATTATGACCTTCCTGTGTCTAAGGGTCTTGTGTGTGGATTCAAATCAACCAGAAAGGAACATATTTTAATGCATATACACTTCATGTGGTTTACTGATTATTGACATAAAGAACTGTTCAACAGTAAACAAATATTTAATTTCTTAGTCAAGAGAAAATGACATGATAGATCTTACTTAAATTTTGCATGCAACACTAGCTGACTAGCACAGTTGTTCAACTTGAATATGTTGTAAAACTTAACAGTACATAGGACTGCAGGAAAAAATTGGACAAAAAGAAGATCATCAGTTCTACTTGTTCAAGGTAAGTATTAAAGAAGAAAATTATTTACAGTTTTTGAGAGAGAGAATACATTGGATTACAATAATAAGATGATGGGGCTTAAATGGAAATCATCAATTACTCATTTGGTGGTTTAAATGGAAATCATCAATTACTCATTTGGTGGCTTACATGCACTTCAAAGATGTTATATTTTCTCTTAAAAAATGTGTACAAAATTGGAGGGCTAATTGTTTAAAACTTTATTTAAATTTTTAAAATCCTATTATGACACACCAAATCCCACAAAAATGGCATTGTTAATAATGTGTGGTTATATTTAAAATGTGTTTTATCTGTTTGATATAAAATTATTATACAATCCTTCCAGGTCCTCAGGGCTCACATACTACCATTAACGAATGTTGCCTTTAATAAATCAGGATCGAGGTAAGAATTTTCTTGTTAAAATTAATTATAGGAATGTTTATATTAAGTTTTTTGAACAGATGGAAACTCTACTGTTAACTAATTTCCCTCTGAAAAAAAATCTCAACAGTCCACTGCAAAATGTTTTTTAAAATTGCAATATTTTGTAAAAAAAAAATATCAATAAATTATTTTTTTTAATTCTAGGAAACAAATATAATTTTAATATTTAAAGTAGTGCTGGTTATCTATCTGTCTTTTGTCTTACTAACTCTTAAAGCCTCAAATCAGACACACGTAAATCATATTTTTTTTAGGACTCTTCTTCATAATGCATAAATCAGAGGAATGCAGAGTTTTGGAATCAGGCTTTGAGATTTATTGACCGAGTCAGAATGTTAAAAAATATTTCTACTTTAAAAAATTGTTTTTGTAACACGAATTCCCCCCTCATTTTTCATTGATGTAAAAAGATGCCCAGCAACTGCAAGAGTTTATGGAGCCAGAGTTGGAATAAACACTCAAATGAAAAGTCTTTATCTTTCTAAAATGGTTTCTTTGTTGCAGCTTTATCACTGGCAGCTATGACAGAACATGTAAAGTTTGGGACACTAGTTCAGGAGAAGAGATACACACACTGGATGGCCATAGGAATGTGGTCTATGCCATCTCATTCAACAATCCTTACGGGTTAGTACATGAGATAGGGATGTGTTCAGTAACATTTTATACAAAATACTCATGGGACTAGCATACATGCCAACCTGTGGGATCAAAAACTGTACAAGATGTAAAAAAAAAACAACAACTGTACAATAGTATGAAAAACTGTACAGAAAGAAATGAGAGGTGAAAAGAAGTATAATTGATGCATTTTTCCATTAAATTGTCAATGTTTTGTTTGCTTGCAAACTTAGCCTTCTTGATAATTTCTCAATAAATTTGAAAACCCAAACAACAAGTGCAATGTTTAACCTTTCAGTGTAAACTAGATGTGATTGCAATGAAATTAGCAAATAAGATATCTGCCCCTGTAACTTTATCAGATAGATTATACACATGATGGGGCCGAGAAAAAGAAGGATTTAATAGGGGTTGAATCTCGCTTCATTTGCCTCAAAGTTTCATTTCTGCAATTATTTTTTAAAATGTACTTCAATTTCATAACAGCCTGAAGCAAGCACTTTTTTTGGTGCAATATGCTTGCAATGAGCCTATTGAAGAAGCATCAATAATTCCAGGATATTATCGGTCAGCCACTCATTTAGCTTACAAAGCCCCCCCCCCCCCCCCCCCCCCCCCCTCCCTCCCTTTTCACTCTTTTTTTTTAAAAAAAAAAACTTTCTTGTATAAAAAAAAAATTAGTTCGCATTAGAAGTTTCCAGCTGGAGTAAAATAGTAAATAAACAAAGAAAACAATATACAATTCTTACTGATGTAAGCCTTAACTGAAATATAGGCCTAATTATACAACAAAGAAAATCACAGCCGTTTTGGTTTTAGAAGTGTCAGGCCTAACACGTTAAATTTAATCACGGTGGGGCATAATACTACTTGTACTACCAGTACTGTACATAATAACTAACTAAGCTGTTCATTGTTAGTGATATTAAATATATTTAAGTTTTGAAAGAACTTTGCAGTCTGTGTTAAGATTTCACAAACAGATTTGTAATTATGATTTACTACTCAGAGTAGCTACTATTGTAAGGATTCCCTTATTAGCTACTGGTATATTACATAGATCTGGCAGAACTGCTCAGATTCTATGTTGAGATGGCCTACCGGTCCAAACATTAGGTCCAAGGTAATTTTGGATGGACCAAAAAGGATTTAAGCTTCTTTTAGACCTATGATGAATTTAGTGTGCTGTGTGCAAACAATTTAAAATTTATTTTTCAAAAGATTTTTTTTAACAAACTTGATTGTTTGTCTAAATTCTAAATCCTTTACAACCATAATAAATCCTGTATGGCCGTAAACATTTTAAGATGCCTAAAAATCCTGCAAAGTACTAGTAAACTGTACATGTAGGCATGTATGGACTAGTAGTTGTTGAAAAACACTATTCCAGGTTACACATAGGATGCAGCGTACAACACCAGTGATCATTATTTTGGCAGGCCTCCTAGGGTTTTTGAAAGAAGAATTCTGTTTGGGTCATATTTGCCTCCTGTCTTGGGAAGTTAAATAAACAATAAATTGATTCTGAAATATTCAGTTTTAACATCGCATGCATTTTCTATCATGCTTTCAGTGACAAGATTGTGACGGGATCTTTTGATAAAACCTGCAGAATCTGGAGCTCAGAGAGTGGTAAATGTTATCACGTCTATAAGGGACACACTGCTGAAATTGTGAGTCTCTGAAAATGCTATCACTAATGAGTGTTTAGAGTTGCAGGCATATTATTCAAATCGACAAACTTAACACTTTCAAGTGTTTTTTTATTACACAAAAGTAAATGTTTCTCCGGATATTACTTTTAAGTAAAATTTAAAATTTGTTTCCCTATTGGACATGTTATAATACATCGTTTTAGCCTGTGATCATGAGGGTCAGTCAGGTTACCAGTTTGTCTCCCTTCAAGCTTTGTGGTAATATTAAAGGTCAATTAGCTAACCAAGTTGTCTACCTTGCAGGTGTGCGTCAGCTTCAACCCCCAGAGTACAGTCATAGCCACAGGAAGCATGGACTCCACTTGTCGACTCTGGGATGTGGAGAAAGGAACAGAATTAGCCACTTTGTCTGTGAGTACATAATGAAATCTTCTTACTGCTTATGCCTTTTTTTCCCATCTGGGGCATTGACCGTCCACAAGAATTTTCCATTCATCACGGTCCTGTGCTTTCCTTTCCAGTTGTTTCCAGGAGTATCCCATATTTTGTGTGTCTGCCTCCAGCTCGTATCTCCATGTATTCTTTGGCCTTCCTCTCTTTGTTTCTTTTAAAAAGAAATAGAGGATATAATGAAATAATAATTTTATTTTAAATCAGCTTGCGGGGAAAAAAAGGAGGGGGAAAAATTCATAAAATTATGTACTTACTGCTTTGTCTTTACACTTATTATTTATTGTCTATTCCTTACTTGCCTAAGTATCTTATAGGTTTACTTACCCTAAGTATCTGTCATGATTACTTGTCAAGGTATCTGTGTATGTTTACTTGCCAAAGTATCTGTGTAAGTTTACTTGCCAGAGTATCTGTGTATGAATCTCTGAATAAATATCTGATTGTTATTAATTGCTTTGATATGAAAATTTTTTTTTTTTAATTTGGCTCCTGTATATAATCGTTCATAAGCCCTTTCATCCACAAGCTGACATCCTAAGTTAAGCCAGGAAGTGCCAGAAAAGTGTGTATAATCCTGCTCTTGAACTCTGATCCCATTAGAAGCAATGCAGTAGGCTACTAAAGAAAACAAGTTATTTTAAAGAATAACAAACTTTTAAAAATAATTATATGTTTAAAGTAAAAAGACTTAAAAACAAATAAACATACCTTATTATACAGATACCCGCTTCATATGTTTTCCTGTATATACAGTAACCATATTGAACATCTCCAAAAATAGAACCTTGTTGCTCTACGTTAACAATTTCATTATTCATTATAGTTTCTTTAATACTCTCTAAGCACAGGGAAATCATGGCGGTCGAAAAATCCCAGATCATGATTAATAACTTCGCTCAAATAAAAAGCTGTCAAAACTCATTCCAAAATGACCATAAAGGAAGAGGCTGAATGCAAAAGCCCTTGATTCCAATGATGACTTTACTGCCAAGGACATTAACAGATAAATTTCAACAGGAATCAAATCAAAAAGCTCTCCAAGCTCTAAGAAGCACTGAAACTTATCATAAGTATGTGGATCTAAAGTGAAGAGAAAGTCTCTGTGGCTGGCAACTACCATATCATGCTAAAATAGCATGGTTACAGGTGCTATAAAAGTATTCAAGAGTACTCAAGAGACAAGAGTGAATGACCTGCGGAACCATGAGTAATCTGAGTACCCTAAAAAGTTACTTCTAAAAGCAACATAGATTTTTCAATTCAGCATGTTTAAAATAAGAAAAGTACAAGAATAAAGCTAATAAATCTGTTAATGTTTAATTGATTTATTAAAAAATGTTGTTGTTTTTTCTTGGTCATCTCATCTTTGAAAACCGAGATTTTAAAGCGAACGAGATCCTGGAAGTATATCCTAGGACCCACTCATATGCTGACCACCCCACTTTTTCGCTGAATTAAAAAAAATTAATTTAATAAATCGGCTTATGAATGAGTATATATGGTGTTACTGAGAACTGAGATTATAGCAATTGAAGTCACTGGTCAAGTGGGCATCTATCTGGCGTTCCTATTTTCAGAATAAGTTTTAAAAAAAAGTTTTGACATAACCGTATTCACTTTTTCATTCCAGGGTCATACCGGAGAGATTATTTCCTTGTCATTCAGCTCAACTGGCACTGAGCTGATTACTGCTTCATTTGACCACACTGTGTCCCTGTGGGATGTACGGCAAAACAAGTAGGTTATGACATGTATGAGTTTGTCAATACTGTGTCTATGTGTGACATACAGTCTAACAAGCAAGTTATGACACTTGACCTGTAATTACTTTCACCATACTGTGTCTATGTGTGACGTACAGTCCAACAAGCAAGTTATGACACTTGACCTGTAATTACTTTGTCCATACTGTGTCTATGTGTGACGTACCGGGTACAGTCCAACAAGCAAGTTATGACACTTGACCTGTAATTACTTTCACCATACTGTGTCTATGTGTGACGTACCATCCAACAAGCAAGTTATGACACTTGACCTGTAATTACTTTGTCCATACCGTGTCTATGTGTGACGTACCGGGTGCAGTCCAACAAGCAAGTTATGACACTTGACCTGTAATTACTTTGTCCATACTGTGTCTATGTGTGATGTACAGTCCAACAAGCAAGTTATGACTCTTGACCTGTAATTACTTTGACCATACTCTGTCTATGTGTGATATACCGTCCAACAAGCAAGCTATGACACTTGACCTGTAATTCCTTTGACCATACTGTTTCCTCATTGTATGTCGGGTCTGACTTCATAACGTACAAACACTTTGGGCTGATAATGTTACTTTATTTCAGGCGTATTCACACCCTGATCGGACACAAAGCTGAGATAAGCAGTGCTCAGTTCAACTGGGATTGTTCACTTATCGCCACAGGATCCATGGACGGCACCTGTAAACTTTGGGACAGAGCTTCAGGTATTGTTAGATTAAATCAGGGGGTCTCAAAGTCCCTGAAAGGTTCCATGAGGATAATTCGACGGCCAGTGACCATAAAAAAAATTCTTTTAGATTTTGACAAAAATTTTCTCCTTCCTGGTGACCACGTGAAACTTTTGTTTCTGTCTAGAACTAGATGATTCTATAATGACTTCACATTCAACGCTTGATGATAATAATAGTAATAATAATAATAGATGGCAGTTAGGTTTTGTTGTTTCATCTTTATTCACCATGAGGCATTTAAGAATTAAACATGTGACACTTAAACAGCACGAAACAGGTCAGTCAAGGGTTTTCAGACCACTTATAGTAGTGACTATAATAAGACTATCTAAAACAAATCACTTTGCGAGCTGAAAGTTTTCAAATGGTTGTTGGATGAAAGATGTATAGCATCCATGTTGTATTTCTAGCAGTTCACAAATATTTTACACAAATAACTTTTGTTTATTACCTCTCATTCTTTTTTGTAATTTAGTATTTGGAATTAAGCGTTATCTGAGCTCTAGAGATTAATGTGAGCTTCAGAGATTTATCTGAGCTTCAGAGATTTATCTAAGCTTTGGAGATTTATTTAAGCTCCAGAGATTTATCTGAGCTTAAGAGATGTATCTGAGCTCTAGAGATTTATCTGAGCTTAAGAGATTTAACAAAGCTTCAGAGATTTATCTAAAGTTCAGAATTATTAAGTGTCAAAATCTCCCCAGTTCCTTACAAAAATATATGTGAGTTTAGTTTCATTGTGTTTTAAAAATTTTTTTGCTTTAAAAAGAATTCATGTTTACTAGCTGATGTAAATGAACCTGTGACCTTCCAGGGCGCTGCACTGCTACTTTAAAGGCCCACTCAGATGAGATTCTGGATGTGGGTTTTGACTGCACTGGTCAGAGGGTTCTAACAGCCTCGGCTGATAACACAGGTTGCTGCTACAGCGCCCTCACCAACCAGCAGATATCAAAGTTCTTTGGCCACGAAGGGGAAATATCAAAGGTAGGAAACAAATGACAGAAAACGTTTGGGAAATATGTGAGGCAAAATGAAAATAGAAAGGATGCTAGGAAATATGAGAGAAATTCATTGAAAATGTCTGATTTCCATTTTGCATGCTAACACCTCAAAATGCCTCACACAAGCTCAGCTCAGCAAAAACATTGCTGTTACCTTCTGAATCTGACTTTGCATACACACAATCAACATGAGTGTTTGTTTAACCTCCCCCTCAGATCACGTTCAACCCCCAAGGCACACTTGTGATGACAGCCAGTGCAGACAAGACTTCCAGACTCTGGGACCCTGAGACGGGTGAGTGCAAGCAGGTGCTGGAGGGCCACACCGACGAGATCTTCAGCTGTGCTTTCAACTATGAAGGCAACACGATTATCACTGGTAAGAATCATAGATACTATATTTTGTGCCAGAACTTGATGTGGTATCAGGATTCAGTAGACATGATACCACTCCTAAAGCATTTTAAGGCACATTACGTTTGCACACACATTACACAGAAAATGTATTTTCCAGAATTATTGATAACAAGATTCCCATCAGCATCTAAATAATAACCCTTTATAATACAGAGAACTAGAAATTACAATGTTTTCTTAATTCTTCAATATGAATTTTGTTTTTGTTGCTTGCAGGCAGCAAGGATAACACCTGCAGAGTGTGGCGATAAGGTTCAAGTCTTGTGTTCTTAAAATCACTAATGTGTGCAATGATGAACCTGATCTGTCTTCAGTATTATCTGGGGTATAAGGGGAGGTAATTATTACATGGCTAATAGGAAGAGTAATTCTTGGTTTCCACTATAATCCTAAGTGATGTACTGTCTATATAATTGTTGGTACCCGTATTCAGCATGAAATTAAGTGGGGAAATAGGGGGAGCAATTCTGTGTCCTCTGTATTTTCACATGGCTAATAGGGGAATTAATTAAGGTTCCGTCTCGTTTTGGCCCATGAAAGTGAGAGCCAAGATTTATTTTCCAAACTAAAAAAATTGTTAGGGAGCAGTAATTTATGTTTTAAACTTCAAAGTCAGATCGATGTGACATTTTTGTTTCAAAAATTAATAAATAAATTTTATTGGGTACATTTAACAAATTTATCTTATGGATTTTAAATACACACTGAGGAAATTTTTTTGTTCAAATCTTATTGTCAGACTTAGTCAAACTTTCCAAACCCATAGAAAAAAAGATGTCACTGAATGATTCTCCTGAGGAGCAGACAGAATAGTAAATGAGTTGTGTGAAAAGCCAAGTGTTCATATGTGAAGATAGTTCCCAGAGGGAGCATTCTCTTATGGAAGATTATTTGTATTTGTAATCCTACTGTCCATGAGGATCATCCATTGGTGGTGACTGGTAACACTACAAAATTTTCCAAAGTACTATTTATCAATTCAGGGGGTGTTCAGTTTGAGGTGTTGAGCTGAGTTTGGCAAGGACAGTTACGCTTTCTTATTGCATGCTGATTGTGGGGAATCTAAAAAAACAAAAAAAATTGTCATTAAGTTTATTTTGGTCAGCCTGAGTTGCTTTGGTATATCACAGCTGCCATGTTTTATATGTCAGTTTGAAATTACACATCCCAAGTTAGCAAAGAGGTGCTGTTATAGAAAATGTGTGCTTCAGCATGTTATCACTATGAATCTGTCCATTTATAGTTATGGATATAAAGGGTTGGGGGGGGGGGAGAAAAAGAAAGACCATGGCTTTTATTTTTAGCAGCCTAAGGTATTTTGTATTTTAGACATTCTAATTTGTATATATTAATAGATTTTACATTCATTTTTTTTTTATATTGTGGTTACCTAAATATATTTTAATCCACTATGAGGACAATGTTCTTTCTTAAAAAGATTATTTATGATTAAAGCAACACTAAATGAAAGCAAAATTAATGCATGAAGATTATTTGATGTGAACAAATTCTAATGGTAAAAATAGCCTGGATTTTTGTGTGACAAAGGCTTAACTTATTTATGAATGGAGATGATTTTGTTTTATAAAGAATAGAATATTATGGCAAATGTATAAAAGGGGTCAAGATAATTGTTGTGTTGTATCTTTTAAAAAAATGAGTGTTTTAAATATTTGAATGAACCCTTGAAATTAATTGATGGGTGATTTATTTTGGTTAAATTTGTATCATTTCTATCATTACCCAGAGTATGTTTAACCATGCATTTTACCTTCATATTACTGCGGTCATGAGAAAATTAATCATGTTAAATTTAAATTAACTTAAAAATATCATTTTATTTTTTTACACTGCAGTCTGACTCTGTTTCTCTGATGTTTGTCAGGTGAAAATTTTTGCCCCTCTCTTACTTAAATTTTTTCCAGCACCCACAAGTAGTGCAATCAACATCATATCACAAAGTTATGCTGGACGTAGGATTACTTTACAAAATTCATCTCCCTTAGAAAGCTGAGCAAATAAAAGTTTTCTACACCAATGAATCAGAGAAACAGGGTGTAAATTATTTTTAAAGAAAATTATACCCATAACATAAATGTTCCACAAAGTTTTGGCAGGCTTAATATTGACAGGTTTAATATTGACAGTCATATTGTGTCCTCTGCTCTTGTTTACAGTCAGGATATATTTTTATCCTCACATTTCCGTCCACCTGAGTTTACACATTACAATATTTTGCATTTTTTTAAAACTTGCTTATTTGTTAACTATCCATCCAGTCTTTATTCACACTGTTTGAAATAATAATTCACCTTATATACAAGCTATGCTTAATGATAAAATTTGATGTCCGTCCAGCCCATGAGTTATGTTTGAAATTTTTGCATTACACTGGAAAAACGTTATGAATATTTTAATAATTTTTTTTACTGATTCATTTCATGATGTTGATTTTCTTTCTTCTATATATTGACGCTGTAATTGTTTTAACGCAATAGTCAGGATTTCACAATTTTTAGGCGATGTTAAAAACCTAACACGGGTAAATTTTAAACAAACTTCAAACATTTGGTTTGATTATATAACGGAAAATATAGTTTCTTCTTATGCAATATAAAAAAAAATATTTTTTTAAAGAACAAAGTAAACTCTAGATAAGAAACATTTTTGAAAATTACAATATCTAAAGGTTTCATCAGCTTTCTTAAAACATACAGTTGTTATTATTGTTAAATCCTTTGAATAGCAGTTCTGGGAAGGAATAAGCAGTTTGGATGAAGTTTAAATAATACAATTTAAAAAAAAAAACTTTTACATTATTCTAAAATAACTTTTCCATGCCAAACCTGCAATGATTCTCTAACAGAAAAATACCATTTGTAATTTCTCTTTAGATAAATGTTCTGTTAAAAAAAAGTAGCCCTTAAAAGTCTACAAAATGAAAATATTCAAGATTTAAGATGTCATTTTAAATAGATGTTGAAATATTTGTGATATTTCCATTACAACTTTCAATATGCAAAGTTATAAAGCAACTGTCCCAAGAGAACACTGCAACTCTCAGTGTCATACGACACAGTTTCTCTTATTCTTAGTGTTGTCTGCTGAAATGTACATTTGATATTTAAACCATTTTAATTTCATTGTTCTTAATTATTGGTAACCAGGGAGAAAATTCCATCTTGTGATTCGTAAGAGCAATATCTTGTATCGTCTTTACACAGACCAACTGCTTATTTATGTCAACAGATTTGTTTCAGTTTTGGTCCAGAAGGTGATATACAAACACATGTGATAGATTTCATTCAACTTCAACATTCCAATCTGTAGTATAAAAAAATGTTTCAAACATACCAGCATTTCTTCAACAGCAGTCTGAGGACCACCAAAACATTCATATATTTGTCAGACACCCCCTCCACCCCCCCACTGAAGCTCTAGCCATCTGTGAATCCAATTAATTCATCTTTAAAGTTTTAAAAATAACATTTAAATGTTTTTTTGAACATTCACCTACTGTATGAAATTTTAAAAAATTTTTAATCAACCATTTAGACCCCCTTGTTAACCCAGTTGAAGAACTGCTGAAATAATAGTGTATCATTTTATGGTATACCGGTAGTCAGATCTGAGATATTTTTATGTGGTAATTACTGCTGACTTGTTTGGTACTACTAAGTAGATAAACATTCAAATTATGATTATACTTTTTTTTTTTTATATAGGTTCTTGCTGTATACACAAGTAATTAAAGGAGATTTTATGAGTAGATTATAAACATGTTGAATGGAAGATACACTTCTAAAAAAAAATATCATGCAGGTTGAAGGTCAATGAGAGTAATTGTTTTTGTCCATTGTAATTGTAGATTAAACTTCCATCTTGTCCACATACGTGAATACACAGTTTTAGTGGCAGACTTTGCCTTCAAAAATCTCACATGCTATTTATATATTTAAGGTTCAGTGTAATAAAGAAAATTTGTGATTTAAAATTTACTTGATTAACTACCAGTACAGACCCTTGACAGAAGAACATAAATGAAAATTAGTGTTCTGTGGTGTTCTGTTCTAAAACATGGAATGTTGATTTTTCATAATGCCTTGATTTTATCTGAGTAGTAAAAAAATTTTTATTATTTGTAATCAATCACTCTTTAACTCTTTACAACATACAAAACAATTTGTTTGATTTTGCAATGAAATAAATGAATGTTTAAATAAAAGCCTTATTTCTATAGCTGGTCTCTACTGTTATTATGTCATTGTATTGAATCTGTTAAATTCAGAACTGTTCAAAAAGTAGGCTGAATTATTCCAATATATTAAATCAGCTGCACCATATTACAACACCCCCCCCCCGGGAGATGTTTATCTACAGAGTTATTGATTTAGTGGATACTGGAAACACTGCAATTTGAAAATACAATTCTATTTTTCATACGACAGAGGTAATAAAAAATCTCTTGATGTTTTGGTCTCTACTGTTATTATGTCATTGTATTGAATCTGTTAAATTCAGAACTGTTCAAAAAGTAGGCTGAATTATTCCAATATATTAAATCAGCTGCACCATATTACAACACCCCCCCCCCCCCCGGGAGATGTTTATCTACAGAGTTATTGATTTAGTGGATACTGGAAACACTGCAATTTGAAAATACAATTCTATTTTTCATACGACAGAGGTAATAAAAAATCTCTTGATGTTTATAATTTTTTTTATTATACATAAATGATTTTAATTCAAATAATGTACTCTATAAACAATGTCAAAGTAGTTATGCTTTTAGAAGAAAAATGGAATTTAATAATTAATGTAGACAACAATCCACATTAAGTTTAGTAACTCATTTATAATAGTTCGTCAGTCGAAATCGACTATGACCGCCTTAATCATCATATATGCTAATTGGAACTAGGCTGTGGGTTTGCAGATGGCTATTGAGACAGATTCTGGCATGAAATGTTCTTGTGCATTAACTTTAAAAAAAAGGAAAATTTAGCATGCTAGCATTACTCTTACATCATCTATCAATACAGTAAAGCACTTACATAACATTGCCATAAGAATAGAAAGTGTATAGTTTTATGATTAACAGTTATAGCCGAACAATTCATTAACTTATAACATGCTAAATAATTAGTGATTCTTTTCCATCATTTGATTAATTTGAAACATAGAAAGTCTTACAATTATTTTTAAAAAAATTTTCAAACTCACTTGTTTTAGAATTTAAAAAAATTTGTCTTCTCTCCAAAGCTAGCTTTAATTGAAGTCTTGTGTAAATTTTAATGACATTATCTTAAAATTATTAAGAGAATGTATCAAAATGTTCTTGTAATAGCTGATAAAAACAATTGACAAATCTTCTGGTCTTTGATACCAAAGTTGGATTGCCAAATGAAGACCTCAATGTAATTCTTGTACCCATGACAACTATAGTTAAATTTAACTGAAACAAGGTGTCTCATACAAATAAAATCACAGAATATCTGCACATTAGGTAGACAGATTAGAAATGGCGCTCCATTTATTGAATCAATTATTTCGCACAAGATGCTTCCTTCATTAGCAAAAAAATGAATATCCTAATGTTTATTGATTATAATTTTAAGGCTCTAAGAGATAAACTAAGATTACCATCTATACAGTCCAAATTGCTTGGTAAATTTCCTAAATCAGGAAAAATATTAATTTTTACGAACTATGCAGTACTGTATATGTACATAAATCCCTAACAAAAAACCCCACTAAATCTTAAAGAGTATTATGCATCTGGAGATTTGTAATTAGTGAGGTAATGTAGAGGGCTGCGGTAAAGGCTTTGGATCATAACCAATCCTAGCATGAATGATCTCCATCCGGCTCTTAGTAGAATACATCTCTGGTGTTAGAATCTGATCAGCTTTGTTGGAAATCTTGGCAGCAGCATCTCTCTCCTTTTTTATTGCCTCATACTCATCTAAATCAGCTATCTTTAATTCAATGCGGGTAGGTTTTCTTCGGATCATGGTAAATTTTTAACTTCAGTTTGCCCTGTGAACAATAAAATTATTATTGAAATAAAAATAATAATGCTTTCAAACAGAATTCAAACCTAACATTTACAATGATTTAGCCCACAGCACAGTATTACTGAGTAGGTCTACTTAATTAGTAGAATAGGCCTACAATTAAACAGTAAGTCAGTAAGCAATGACATGAGATTAAATTACATTAACTTTACATTAATCATTTGTCAATTTCATTCCAGACCATGGTCTTAGTTTTAGAAATGCCGAAATAAAATGTAAAAACAAGTTTAAATCTTTAAGATATTTTATAAAATAAATAAAATAAAACTTCCTACCCTATCTAACAATCTGACCTGGAGAAGACCCCTATGGCATTATTAATTAAAAAATAGTACAACACTAAGCTAAGTTGGGAGCCTGATTATTTAATTTTATAACTAGGCAGCGGTAGGCCTTATAAAATAATAACTTGAACTTGGTTAGGGTAGTTACTGTTTGATTTAAATTTAAAACTTTATTTAGGCCCCCACCCTCTACTATGCCTATGCAGCAGGTCATTAGTAATTATCATAATAAAGTCAGGTATAAATAAATTATTATTTACATCATTTAGCCTCTTTTTTAAATTTATATTTATAATACTATTAAGTATAATTAAGCTTCCGAGACCTATAAATATGTTACAAATAAACTAAAACTGTCACATGAGGTCATATCAATATCATTCATTAATTGGGTTGGTAACCACTGCTTTTAATTTTAAAATAGTTTCAGTTTTGTCATAGTCAACTTGAATTAGCCATAGGACTCACTACTAGTTTATAATTAGTTGTTTACTACTTTTATTACTAGTCTAATTAGTAATAAATTAACCAATCGAAGTGGATGCCTACACCGCGGCGGTGTACCTAGCAAAACCATCGACTTTGGCCTGCGTAAACCGCGGCGGTGTACCTAGCGAAATCGTGGGCTTTGGCCTGGGTACACCGCGACAAAAATTTACCATTGGCCTGGTCTTAAGAAAAGCCTGATAGATAAGATCTTGTGTGGTCAAGTGATAGAGTGGACGCTTGGAGATAATATATTTTGAGTTCAATTCCCAGTAGGGGATTGAGTTTTTTTTCCTTCCCATTTTAATTTAAAATATTTTATATTTAAATCATCATGTTCATTTGCAACAGTAGTTTCCTGAGAAGTTTTTAAATATTTTATAGCAATTTAAACAATTTAAATTAAATATATGTTATATTCATATTAAAACTGATTATTAAGTGTTTCAACACTTTGACTTTGAAAATACCAGTAATATTAGTAATATGAGTATGACATTAGAAAACAAACTGAAAGATTCTGAAAGCGCATGTATAGTGTATGTAACATGTATAAGAGAAACATTTTGAATACTAAGTGATTATTGTATTGTATTTCAACATTCTTCTTGTAGTTGAATATTTACATTTTACTTTACGAACACCCAAAGAAAATACCATTTCATCAATAATATCATATTAATATTAATGTGCATGGTCGTGTTTCCAGAATGGCATGGGGTGTGCTATTCTCATGTAAAACACAATGTTTTCTCACATATACCATTGCCATTGCACAATGCGCTTGGGACAGGATTTTCGCTATTTCAAAGTATTTTTATTTGTTGTTTTTTGCTAAGAACTCGATCCTTGCCCCGGGTGGGGGTTGGGGGTGATTTATGGGCAGAGGTTCAACCAAAATGGGGGGCCTACACAAATCACGGCTCTGGATAGGGGTTGTCCACAAAGGACGTCTGCACAACAAACCTACCTTTTGCATCCCCCCACAACCCAGAGAGGGGGGTGCTGATGTCTGCCGGCCTTGTGTTTACTAATGTGTAATGCCAATGTAAAACTAATTCAATGATATTTAATTATTGTTAAAAGAATTTTAAAAATCACTGCAGTGTTTCGTATTGATCATCATACTGTTGTTTTGTTTTGACAATCGCTTGATATCACAATGACAATGCCTCGGACAACTTTAACTTCACGATCAATGTGTGTGATTTTCTTCCCGTAATGTATTTGTGGCGTAATTATATCTTTGTGCTAACAAAATGTATACACTGGCTTCCCATTCATTTTTACACCACGCCCCGAGGGATCACGTACAATGTAATAATTATCATGCCCCATACCAAAAAAACAATGGGGGGGGGGGGGATAATTTCAAATTAGCTACCCTTTTTATGCCTATTAAGATTCACAATCATAGGATAAAACTTAAACAATTAATAAATATAATTGTATTTCAATATATGGGGGGAAATAATATGGTTAACTCTAAAAATAAATAAATGGTTTAACATTACACCCCCAGCCCCCTCCCTTCCAATAAATAATAAGAAATGCTCTACAAGTACTTTGCCACATAAGTTATGAGCGTGGAACTTACTCAAAAGCTTCCTCCCAAGGTACTCAACGATTTTATATAAATAGTTTCCAGTTTTAACAAGAGTATAACATTAAATCTACAAGTACCAGTTAGGCCAAAAAGGTTAAGACTCGCAAAGACCATGGTTTTGCTGCTTTAAATCGCTGCGTGTACGCAGGCCACAGACAATGATTTAGCTAGGTACACCGCCGCGGTGTACGCAGGCCAAAGTCAATAGTTTCGCTAGGTACACCGCCGCGGTGTACGTAGTGCCGGCCTTAATTAATAGCAATGTTACTCAGATTTCTTGCAAACTCGCTCCTTGCCCTCTGAGCCCTCGCCTCTAAGCCCTCTTTGGCCAAATTCAATTTAATGAAATTAAGTAATTAAAATTAAATAGGCCTATTAATAAATTAATAATTAACTATTAAATTTAGTTCTAGTTCTAGTTTATTTAGAATTTAGAGATTTTGGATCTGTTCTTGATGCTTATCACAGTATCATTATATTAATATTATTATTATCAAAGTTAATGTACACGCGACAATCGCAAGTGCCGTACAAGTTTTTTTTTTTTAAAAAACGCAACCAAACAATCATACTTACCTAATTCCAAATTACTAAATTAAATACGGTAGCAAATATGATTATCATCTCAGGGATTACACTTTCACTATTTTATTATTTTTATTCAAAACTAAATCCGCATTATTCCCCCTTTCGGATACCGGTAGCTCGGTAAAACGTTCCGGTATGCTTAGCTGATAGTAGTGATAGAGCTATAACATTATATATACTTTTTTTCCTCGCGAGGAGTTTCAATAACCTATTGTAAAATTGTAGTTGGCACGGGAGTTTTAAATCTAAAAGAAATCTGTTAAGCATTGAGGCTTAGTAATGCCGGTAGGATTTTAGAGAAGTAAAAATAATTCGCCGTCTGTTTTGTAGAAGTTACAAGACAAATCTAAATAATAACTAATAAGTTACGGAGTGGCTATAGGTACCCGGGTATCTATAGTATCAAATAACTATTCGGATCTGGTTGGTCACGTGACGGTTATGACGGTTACTTCCTGTTGGTTTGCCATCTTGGAACCATTATTATCAATCGAGACATGTGCCATATTCTGAAGATTTTCATATAGCTTTCAAGAAACACGAACAACAATGTGACCTAGAGCTAAAAGCAAGTAAGAATACGTTTATGTTTATAAATTTATTGTATTTTTTAATTCTATTTTAAAGATAGTTCCATAATCATTAACATCAATCAAGATTCAAGATCAAAGTTCCTTTGTTATTGTTTCTTTGTTTTTTTTGGCGGCAAATCGGCTACTGTCTTATCTGTAATTGTAATAAAAAGTTTGGCTGCGGCTATTCGGACCCGGTTTCAGAAGTTGATACTTCAATTTTAATTCACCTAAAAAATTATGATTATTCACACTTCCCATAAAACAAATGTTCTTTTGATTAAAAAACAATTCGGATAGATCAGCCCGCGGCCGCCATCTTGGTTATCGTGACCCACGAACTTATGTCCTAAATGTATACCTAAACCTAACCTGAACCCTAAATGTATCCCTAAACCTAACATGAACCCTAAAATGTATGATCAATCAGAATTAGCTTAAAAAACTTTTAATTCAAAAATTATTATACATTATTTCCATTAAAACACTTCACACTTCCAATAAAACAAATGTTATTTTGAATAAAAACATACTTACTTCTTTAAAGGTCCTCCGCTACTGTAGTGGCCAAAATTGAACAATATCGTCTAGAATGGCGTTGAAGACATAAAAACCATTTACTTAAACACGTTGACGCCACATGAACTCACACATATACAAATCGAGCATATGTCTGTGTGTGCCGTTGTGGCGATTGTTTCTCTCTTATACTTATGCAGATTTCCACAAACGTTCCATGCTTTGGGTATTGGCTATTGGCACCTGAGTTTGGATCCAAAAACTTAACAGAATGAATGACCGCTTGATGAGTCAATCCCAGAGTGGTGCCGATTGCATAATATGCTCTCCATTGATCTGACATGACTGTTGTGCCCAGCAGGATGTGCCCTATGATTATTGGCATAAGTCAAGTGTAATGTGTAGCTGCTGATCTATCTTGTACACAAAACGTGAAACACTCCCTAATCTCCTGACAAATGCCTCCAGAGACCCATTGTTGTGACAAAACTCGCCCGACATGATTTTTTCTGCATGTAAACAGACTTGTCGATTTGAACTGAGAATAAACATGACTTACCGGTGTAAATTATGTGAATTTTTTTATGGATGAAGCATAAATGGATCCTAACACATGTGTTTTGGGACAGAGTTCTACTCCTTTTCCTGCCCTCGGGGTACTTTTCGGTTGCTTCAGACAGAGCGATCCTTTTCACCATTGTGCATCCAATTATGGTTTATTTGAGCTGGGTGTTACTAAGAAAGTTGTCTGCATACTTATTAGTTATTATTATTATTCTCTCTCACAAACATTTTAATGATATATTGTGTAAAAATTAGCATAAGTACTCAAATGGGGTGCTTATCCCATGAGGCATATTTATCTAAGAAAGTTGTCTGCATACTTATTAGTTATTATTATTATTCTCTCTCACAAACATTTTAATGATATATTGTGTAAAAATTAGCATAAGTACTCAAATGGGGTGCTTATCCCATGAGGCATATTTAAAGGCTCTATTTTTTCTAAAAATTCATAGGGGTCATCGCCATCCAATTCAGAATCCCTAATCCAAGGATTCACAACATTATCGTAAACATAATCATTTTGATTGTCTTCATTACTTTCCTGATTTTTTTCGTCAGTGTCAGATTCCCTGCTAGACAGCGAGAGATCAAGAGGGTTACGTCCCAAGAGGGTTAACGAAAAAGCTTTCGGGTGACCAGTTCTCCTACCAGCAATGCTGCTAGTACATGAATTTCAAATATCCTAGTCCAGAGTTTCCCACGCGTTTTAGAGTCACAGCACCGTTGCTGCACCCACGTCTTTTCAATTTTGCTCTAAGCCACATTCTTTGTGCACTGTAAAATCGCACTTTTTAAACAATCTAATCATTTTTGAAACCTTATACTTATACAAGAAGACATACCTCAATAACTTGACTCTATCAAAACAATTTATAGACGCTGCACAAAACCAACTGCTACTTTAATAAGTACAGAGTACCAAGTAGGTTGGAGAACTAGTGAAAAATACCAACTTAATTATAAATGGCTTGCATTAAGTCCATTAATTTTGTTAACACTTCAGGTTGCAGCAGGACACAGTCTGGGAGCCTCTGTCCTAGTCAATTACATGCCATAATAAACACATATCTTTACATTTTCTCTTAACACCTAGCATCATCCTAACCCCCCTTCCAATAATAAATATTAGTATCTTGATCCTTTGAATGCACTTTATATAAAGATAAATCCCGCTAGTGTCCATAATAAACACATATCTTTACATTTTCTCTTAACACCTAGCATCATCCTAACCCCCCTTCCAATAATAAATATTAGTATCTTGATCCTTTGAATGCACTTTATATAAAGATAAATCCCGCTAGTGTATGTAAGAAATATCAAAAGACTGTATTGGAATGGTTAGTTTCACTGATTAGGTTAGGGTAAAGTCTTGCACATTCCTTATTTAGTTAAAATTAGATAAAAATCCCTAAAAAATCTAAATTTCCTTCTGACATATTGAGTGCATTTTTGCTGTAAAAGAAATAATTAAAAAATGCAAAAGAGCCATAAAGATGGATTGCTTCTTATATTTAGATTCATCTGTCGCTATAGCATACATTTTTGGTTTAAAATGATAGTAGTTATAACCAAGAGTTACATCTTGCAGGTTAGGATTATATTACCATTGATCTGTGACAAAAAAACTTATTTAAATTTTTAAAGATTCACTACGGTAATGCGGTTGTAGTTAAAATCTTGCACTGAGCTTGACATGACCATTTTGAAGACTTTCTTTTGTTCATTTAACACCACCTCCCTAATTCCAATAGTGGTTGGACTATTTAATAGATTAAATAAACAAAGCTATTCAACTTTCCCTTAGAGAACCAGAAATTTTTTGTCGAAACACCCATGTAAACATGGCTGGTGTAAAAGCAATGATTACATCAAGTGTGTGATTAATTTTTTGGGTACTTTTTATGGTGGTAACTTTCAGGTTAAAATTGTTCATAGGATATTGTCTTCATATTAATGCAAGCTTTCACTCTAATATAATAAAGTTTCTGTCTTCTACTAATTCATGTATTATTTTACTTCCAGCTTAAAGTTGTTGTTTTCACAGAGATCACTTGAAGACCCTCATCACTGCCAGAATTCACAGCTGCTCTTATGATGAATGTGCAGGAGGATTCAGGGTGCTGGGTGGCCGAGTGGTCTAAACTTAAATCTCAAGTTGGTGGTCTGGAGTTCAATTCCAGCTAGAGCAAAAACACCACCAGCACCCCGGGTAGATGGGACTCGCTAACCTTGGACGGCAACTCATCTAAGAGAAGGAAACTCTGAAATCAAACCCGGAGATGGAGTCCCGAAAGGTGGATAACATTGATACAATGAAACATTCCGACAACTCCTGCGACGTCACTGGTGCCAAGCTGTATCATCCAATGATGACCCCTTGGGTTATCCAGCGGCGTGGAGAGAGGCGATTTGCTTTTGGGAACCAACTTATAATCTTTCAAGTATAATAATCCCAGGCTATGTGGATTTCGTCCTACGAAGCCCACTCCATCGTCACATTGTGATGGACGGATGCCAGCAGGAGGACTCATGACATGCCAGGACAATGACTGGTCAACATTTTACTTCTGGTAAATACAGTCCTTTTTATTCTGTCATTCTATTTATTTTTCATTACCTATGCCACGAATTTAAATTCTTTAAAACATTTTTTACATTTTAACTTGATGCTTGATTTATCACCCTGGGTAATAATCTTTAGGTAACTTGCCATTATTGAGATCTTGGAAATTTATTCCCAATAGATCATAAGCTGACCACAATCTTAGTTTTGGCCAGGAAAACCCTGAAAAGTGTGTAATCTGCTTATTAGTCTACTCTTTCAGTTTTGGCTGGGAAATTATTTTAAAGGTTTTCATTGAAACCTTAAAAATAATTGCTTATTAAAAAGACTTAAAACTATTAAACATTCAGTATTATCTATAACAGCAACTCACTTCACTTTTCTACATACATATATATATATATATATATACCATAACCACACTGAACAAAATCAGTCATATAGACACAATCTTATTGTTTTCTGTAATAGAATCAATGTACCTGGTGGAAACCTCCTGTGACCGACTCAAAAGCCCACTTATACCATTGAAATATTTTTTGTGTAAATAGGCCTTTGAATAGGAATCTACAGTATATGCTGAATTTTGATTTATAGCCATGTCTAGACTTAATTATGTGTTGATCATTCTTAAACATCATCCAAAAATTCAAATTAAATAATTATAATAATCAGTATGCAGCTAAATGGGAGAAATAGAGATAGATAAACAGATTAATTTGTTAATGCTAATCATTATTAGGGCCCTGGCCTGTTTCACCACATCCTTCCATTCAGACATCATCATCATAGGTGCTACAGCCCATCATAGGGGCCTGGTCTGCTCTACAACATCTTCCCTTTTAAGCTGATCTATGACTTTACACTTTCCAGGTGATTTTAGTCCTTTACAACTCAATCCATATCAGTTTTGGTCGACGGATGAGCCGTTAACCCCCTAGGCTTCGGTCTGTAGATCACTTTTGCTGCTCTACAATCCTCTCAAGGTTTCTTGCCCAAAGCAGCCTCCACTTTTAAATTGCAGCAACTACGGATGGTTCCGGTACTGAAAATGTTCATTAGGAAATTGCAACAGCGGGCTGTCGAGCTAGTACATTAGCTCTTTATGCCCTCCCCAAAGCACACACACCCTCATTCCCCAAACCTGAGTTATCGGGCTGGGAAGCGGAATGTTGGAGATTTCCCTTTGCCAGGACAGCCCCAGCCCGCACTCACTCCATCGAGTACCAGGGAGGTCACCCCAGCACAAGGTCATCCGGTAGGCCGGTGACGCTTTTCTCACAGCATCAGGAGTCGGGATGGTGTATTTACATCCTAAAATCTTACCCTACCCATCCCTGGGAACGCCCGACGCCGTTGGATACAGATTTTTACAGTGGGTTTCTACCTTGAAACTAATTTACGAAGCAGCTTGGACGAAACGGTTGCCTAGGTACAACTACTTTAACTGCTATGTAAATAGAACCATTGGCAGGAGTTGCCACTACCCACCTCATGCCTCGTAGCCTTAAAGGGCAACATGTAATCATGCTCCCTACCCTGTTTCTGCCGTTTTATTTCCAGCTGCAGATTTTCCACAGCTGGTAGCCCTTGGCTTCCATTTTCGGCAAATACTATGCAAGCCCTTTGTCTGCCAGCACAGGCTCACGCAATAATGGTGGTTTTGGTCCAAGTCTAGCGCTAGGGGGCTGTTCTGTCTGAATTCAAATTGATAGTCACCTAGAATATGTTTTTCAGTTTTCTTGCTATTAATTTGTTGATGATTTTGTAGGTTACATTAATTAGGAAGATTCCTCTGTAATTTGAGCATTCCAGTTTAGATCCTCTCATGTGAATTGAGCGCGGTACCCCTTTTTATTTGACATTTCTCTTCTTCATGCCAAATTCTTGATATGAAGCTCTATATTTGTCTATGCAGTTCGTCTTCACTTAGTTTTATAAGTTCCACAGTGATAAGGTCGGTTCCTGGAGCTTAATTATTTTTCATGGTAAAGATCACGCTCTTTGTTTCATAGTTGGGTGGCTGACCAAATGGTACAGTTCTTGTGGTAGTTTGTAATCCTCATTGTCTCCACCATAAGAGCCATTTAGCATCCCTTCAAATTGTTGTGCCCTTCTAGTACCTTTTCTGTGATCAGTTCCTTATCTTTAATGCTGATAGGATTCCTAATAAATGCTGCTAGTTGTGCTGTATGCATGAATAAACAAATCCATTTCTTAATTGAAAGCTATTTTATTTTGTAAAAAAATGTGATAATTAAAACATTTTTATCTTCCCTTATTATAGTATAGGCTATATTTTAGAATAAAAAACCTAAAAACATGTTAAAGTTTAGACTGTAGTGATTTGAAGAAGTTGTTTACCGTTTGTGGTGGTCTTCACTGTCCATCATATACATTTGCCTTTGTAAAACATATAACACGTATAGCTTAAATTTCTTTTAAAACTTTTTCACAGCACTCCCATGTATTTCCAAAAATCTTGTTTAATCTGGGGGGGGGGGGTGTTTAAGCCAACCTTAGTAAACAACACTGACTATATTTTTTTAAATTTTCTGAAAAGGGGATGCAGTGTAACAATGCATCTTTTTTCAGGTTTACTCATTTCCTTTTACCTAACCTGATTGCTACCTCTCCCCATTTTATAATATTTTTTTGCTTGTCTCGCTCTCTCTCTCTTGTTTTTCTATTTACCTGACAAAAGTTCTGAGGATGTCTGAAATTTTCCATTCATGTAATTTCTTGTAATGCAGCAATATACATTTAACTTTTTATTTTAGTTACTCTATTACTTTGGCTAAGGCTCCTTCTCTAACCACTCTTATTAACTTCAGGATCACTGTCCTAATACGATGTCCATTAGTATCATTCCTGGTTCTTGTTTGTGGTTTGGATTTTGTAACATATTTTTACATGGCTGCGTTGTTAGCTCTCAACCATCTGGGGGCTGCTCCTTTAAGCTCTCTAGGTAGTGCCTTTTATTTTTGGATCCCCCCCACTTCCAAGAAGATTCTATTTTAGTCCACCCCTGGTATTTTATTTCCTTTGTAGCCATCATATGCTGTAGGTTTCCCTTATCTGCCACCTAGGAAGGCACTTGATGAAAGATAAATATGCACAAGAACTTACCCCACCTAATCATCTAAAAGGTTTGATGTCCTCCTAATGGAGGAGTTAAAAATGAAAGGTTCTTTTCAACTCGCTGCCCCTTGAAATGTAAATACATGCCTATTCATCTAAAAGGTTTGATGTCCTCCTAATGGAGGAGTTAAAAATGAAAGGTTCTTTTCAACTCGCTGCCCCTTGAAATGTAAATACATGCCTATCTCTGAGTTAATATGTCTCCCATAATCTTCAAATGTGATGTGTATGCATAATGTGGGGTGTACGCCCCACATTGGAAAACAATTCCATTAACCAAAGATGTTGTAGAATAGATTAATTATGTAAGCCTACAATATTATAATTCATCATAAAATCACATTTCTCTTCTAACTTGTAAAATTAGTGTAAATCATTTACAATGCAAGTGAATAAAAAGCAAAAAAATTATAAAGTATGGCATTCAACACAGATCCTCAGGAATAATCATTCATTTTGAGCATGTTATAAAACTTAATTTACTGTAGTTACTGCAGTTTATTACTTCTCAAAAAAAACAGCAGATTTTTCAATTTTTTTTATATTATAACTAACTATCAAAGTGTCTCATAGGTGTAATTTTGTAGCTATAGGTAATTGCATGCTCTTATAGTGATATTAGGTGATGCTCTTTAATTGATGTTAGGTGTTTGTTCAAAATATACTTTCCAAAATTGATTTATTATTATTTTTAGGCAAAACAAAACATTTTTGAGTCGAAAAAAACATATCACAGCTTTACAAAGAAGGAAAAAAAAAGATTGCTTCCAATTATATCAGTAAAATTGATATTTTATATTTTACTACCATATACTCAATACTACTAATACTAAAAAAAATATTCATTTTCAAAAGAATAGGCTCACTTTATGGACAACGTATCTATCAAGGAAATAATGCCGCAAAAAGTCAAAATTATAATTTTTAAAAAAATAATTTTCAAACATATGCATTTAATTATCACTTTAAAAATTATTAGTAAGAATTTAATTAGAATAAAAGCTCAGAAAAAGGGTACATTTTAATTTGTTATTTTATATCAGATATCGATCAGATTATCTAATCTTTCATCCAGATGATGCATAAACATTCTTGAAAACAATTTCTTTCTTTATTAAAACATAAAAATGTATCACAAACAAAGGATCTGATATATATTCTGACCCTTTTACCCTTGTTTTGGAAATGCAATTTAAAGGTTGTTTGTTATTGTCATAATGCAGTGCATATGTAAAAATGTCAGACTTTAAAGTAACTGGTACATCTTCAAAGATAAGATAAGATTCTTTTATTGATCTAAACAAATGGAAATGTTTAATGATTGCATTGTTCATTTTCAGCCCATATAAAAAACAATTTGAACACAAGACATTTGTAATACATTTTTTAATAGCAGCCATTCAGTGAGTTCTCTTAGCCATATCAGGGACTTATTAGTTCTTATTTAGATTTGTGACTTAAGGGGGAGCACGCTGGTCAATTCGTACAGATTAGGGAACAAAAGTTGTATTTTTCAGTCCTAAGTATCTGTGATGAAGAGGCTGGGATGTATCATCCAAAATGTGTTTGATTTTACAATAACATCTTTCTTCAAATAGTTCTTTGAGTGAAAGATGTTTAGTTTGTGTTATGTTCCTAGCTTTCTTGATTAGTTGGTTTATGTAGTGTTTAATATCAGACATTGAATTCCCACACCAGCAGGTAATACTGAAATTGAGTAGGCTTCCAATTGTTGAACTGTAGAATAAGTTAACGACTTGTTTGTTAACGCAGAAATTGTACAGTTTTTTTTGAGGTAGAACAGTCTTTCTGAATTTCTTATACAGCATTTGGCAGTGCTCATGCCATGTTAGCTTATTATTGATGGTGACACCTAAGTACTTATATGCATCTACTTTCTCTACACTTTGATTTTTTATGTTGAGATCTGTAATCTGGTGTTCCTTCCTCCTGAAATCAACATCTCCTTTGTTTTTGAGACATTCAGCAGGAGAAAATTTTCATCTACTAAGTTGCGGTATAAGCCTTCTCCTTCAGATATTAAGCCAATGATAGTGGCATCATCAGCAAATTTTAAGATTGGAACGGTGTCGCTTGAGCTTTGAATATCATTGGTATATATTGTTTACAGTATAGGGGAGAGAAAGCAGCCTAAATGTCATAATGCCCTATGTTCCCTAAAGTGTTACATTGCTACATTTTCATGACGCTGATACAGTTATTTTTATTTTGCATCAAGGAACATAAGAGTCTCCCAATATTGTACAGCTTGTCTCCTTTATTTTCAGTATCAGAAACTTTTTGGAAACTCAGTATGGCCATGAATCTGTCCTTAGTCATATTTCATCTTATAAGCGTTCCCTGGACCACAGTCTTGTAAAATAAGTACTGTATTCATAATAAATCCTCTTAGTTGATAAAACTCTTCAATGATGTTATACCAATTTTATATTTTGCAAAATATATGCAACCAAATTTGCAGTAAATTAGAGTTTGAAAAAGTCTATTTGCTTTTGAAATCTCCTTATATCTCTCTTGTTTAAACATTCATCAGTAAGCAGTATGCTTTTTATGTCTGGTCTAAATGCACAAACCCACTTTGAGCCCCACAGTCATTGTCATCATAATCATACTCGACATCTGCCCATCATAGATGCTGTCAAAATATATTTAAATTTAATTGATTTAGCTCAAACACAAATCTACAATCTAAATAAAAAGACATCAAAATAGAAAACAATCGTCCTCAATTACTTTTAATTCAAATTTTCATTGAAAAGGGAACTCAGCTGATTGTCTACAAAATAATAGCCATGGATACAGCATTGTTTACATTTGACATTGGGCTAACTGAAAAATAATAATATAACAATCATTTTATAAATACACATTAGTTTAAGTTAAAACAAATAAATAATGCAGTCTATTTTTTATAACCATTTACGAATTTTATACTACCATGAAGAAAGCTAATTATAGGGCTAAGAAGTAGATATCACACTATTAGTTGAGTAGAAATGAAATATGTAAACAAAACGTATTTACTATTATTATGAAAAGGGTTTGGAAATGTATATGGGGGGGGGGGCATGTAATTTATGTTAGATGAGACACTTTTTCAAGGTCACTACACTCTACTGAGACGTTAGCATGCCTAAAATTTGAAGTACCCAATATTTTTTAAAATGCTTTCTCTATAAGGGAATATGGGAGGTGGTTATGAAACCTTTTTGTGTGTTCAGATGGGGAGTGGGGCAAAAATGGTTGTCAAGAACTGCTGTAAGTGGTGGGGGTTGTACAATATCTTAACAATAATTATAATCATTGGTCAAAACTAACAGCCCTCCTTAGTTCAAAGTTTAACTTTATTTGAATAAGTTTGAGAGCCACTGTGCTAGTGTGTTGAATGTGAAGTAAATTTTGATGAGTAAAAAGAGTTGGAAATGATACTAATCAGAGGCGTAGCGAGGATGTTTGGCGCCCGGGGACAAGGTTCATTTTAAAGCGCCCCATTTTCTTTTTTCAACTCTCAAAACTGTTATTTTTATCAATAAAATAACATCAAAGCACATTTTGGCACCCCTAACTAGCCCCCCCCCCCCTTCTTTCGCTACACCTCTGATACTAGTGCACATGCTAAATTTATTAAGCATTCCTTCATCATGAGCTGTAATCATTCTTCAACAGGAATTAGGGAACTCCGCTGATTGTCTACAAAATAATAGCCATGGATACAGCATTGTTTACATTTGACATTGGGCTAACTGAAAAATAATAATATAACAATCATTTTATAAATACACATTAGTTTAAGTTAAACAAATAAATAATGCATTCTACTTTTTATAACCATTTACGAATTTTATACTACCATGAAGAAAGCTAATAATAGGGCTAAGAAGTAGATATCACACTATTAGTTGAGTAGAAATGAAAAATGTAAACAAAACTTATTTACTATTATTATGAAAAGGGTTTGGAAATGTATGGGGGGTGGGTGGGCGGGCATGTAATTAATGTTAGATGAGACACTTTTTCAAGGTCACTACACTTTACTGAGACGTTAGCATGCCTCAAATGTGAAATACCCGATATTTTTTTAAGGGAATATGGGAGGTGGTGATATGAAACTTTTTTTGTGTGTTCAGATGGGCAGTGGGGCAAAAATGGTTGTGAAGAACTGCTGTAAGTGGTGGAGGTTGAACAATATCTTAACAATAATTATAATCATTGGTCAAAACTAACACCCCTCCTTAGTTTTAAAGTTTAACTTTATTTGAATAAGTTTGAGAACCACTGTGCTAGTGTGTTAAATGTGAAGTAAATTTTAATGGGTAAAAAGAGTTCGAAATGATACTAATCAGAGGCGTATCGAGGATGTTTGGCGCCCAGGGACAAGATTCATTTTAAAGCGCCCCATTTTCTTTTTTTTCAACTCTCAAACTTGTTATTTTTATCAATAAAATAATATCAAAGCACATTTTGGCGCCAGGGGACATCTGTCGTCCCCCCCCCCCTTACGCCTCTGATACTAATACACATGCTAAATTTATTAAGCATTCCTTCATCATGAGCTGTAATCATTCTTCAACAGGAATGAATGGTCAAGAGCAATTACAAGATGAAAAGTCAAGAGAAACCACACCTCAACAAGACATGTTCTAATGATCTTCCATCTCATAGAAATCGGTCCATTAAATGACAACTTTGGACAATAAGGTATGTGAAATTTTACTATGAAATGAATGAGCGTGATAAGTTGGGCCACCTGGGTATAGCAAATATTAAATGTATAGGAAATGTTCAACATCAATACTGCGGTCTTGCTTTCTGATTTAAAAAAGTTTTTAGTTCATCGCGAAGCTCAAAAACACATTTTTAAACTGTTCCTTTCAACAACCATCTGATTTCTGTGTGAAATAGCAGAGCATCGTTCGACGCATCAACTCGTTGCACAGTCGAATGTTTTTAAGTGCTTGCCTTTATAAAATTGACAGAACTTACAACACTTTTCGTTACTTCTTTTAACTCTTGTGACAGCTTCTTCGTAGCTAATATTTGCCGATTAATCAATCAGTAAGTTTCTATGACTTTTTGTGACTCATTCAGTATTAGACGTTGAATCCATATCGACATCCTAGCATAGCTGGAGCACATCTTTGCAAACAACCCAAACCTTTTCCAAGAGATATTATGATCTTTCAGAAACAAACCAACTGTCAAATATATCATGTGCAGAAAAGAAACTCATCTTAAAGTCACCATCATTAATATACCTCACATAAACTAGTAACTGTGAACAGTTTGCAACATCTGTAGATTCATCAAGCTGGATACTAAATATTGGAAGTGGAGGAGATTTAATTTCCTGGATTACCTGATCAAGAATATCAACAGACATGTCATCTGTTTTTCTACGGACAGTGTCGTTAAATACGGAAATTGCACTTGGCTTCGAAACAAATTACTCTCCAATCATAATGAAAATTTCTGACATTTCTGGTTTTTTAGCCGGACCAAATCAATCGGTTTGTAAGACCATCGGATTGAAAATGTGTGTTTTCCAATGGTCTTAGGCGACCCCCATGAAAGGGTTGCGTAAGGAGGTCAGAACCCACAGGTTGAGAACCGCTGATGTAGAGGATAACCTTTTAATTATAACATCTGAAAAATTTCATGACAGTCACGATGGTCACCATAGCCTGCTAGTATTATTATCTTAACGATGTAACAGTCATTATTTTTATGGTCTTGTCCCATCCATCCCTGTAACTCTGGCAATCCCTAAACTTCATTCCACTCAGAACTGATGCTTTTATATTTCCATGCTTGGATTCCCAACTGCAGTAGACCTGAGAATGAAAGATTGTGCTCTTTGCGAGGAAAAATGCTTAATCTAACATTTTTTAACGTTCATGCTCCCATCAAAGATATGGAAGGTATGAGACACTGGAAAAGATCTACAAAGAGGCACCACGACATGAAATTAAAATAGTGACGACTTCAATGCCAACTATTGCCAAGGTAAAGTCTGCATAAAGAATCCAATGACAATGGGATCCGACTCATAGACTTTGCTTCAATAAAAGAAATGTCAGTTAGCAGCACCAAGTTTCCACTCAAAAAATATACTTACATAAAGTTACTTGGAACTGACCAGATTGAATTACCCACGTTTTAATCAATCGTTTTAAGGATCAGACATGCTAGTTGTAAGAAGCTATCCAGGAGCAGATGCAGGCTCTGACCATCTACTTGTAAGGGTTAAATATAAGCAGAGAATAAGCATTATTCAGAATGACCAAAAACTTTCCAAAAAATGATGTAACAAGTAGAAGCATCACAGGAGGAAACAGGGAAAACAACATACATGAACAGTGGGATCGGGTTAAAAAAATGCTGTGAAAACGTCAGAAAATCAGAAAAAGTAGGAGGATTTGCAGCTATCAAAAAATAGAGTAGGCTGATCTGATCATGAATGCAGACAGACTGTTGAAGAAAGGAACAAAGCCAGAGGAAAGCCATAAAAATGTGTAGGAAGAAAAAGAAGACATGGGGGAAAAGCTAAATGAAAAAGAAGACTTATCAAGGGAGGGAAACATCAAAGCAATGTACATAAAGATAAAAGATGAAAAGATTGGATACCAAGCCAGACCACAAATGTGTGAGAGCCAGAATGGAAATTTTTAGGACATAATAAGTGCAGACAATAGACAAGATGAAGATTATCAACCACCAAATAAAGGACCAGACCCTTTAATAAATTAGTCAACTCCAGACGTAATCAATTCTATGAAAAACCACAAAGCCCCTGGAGAAGATCTCAAAGAACTTATTACTAAAATTTGTCAAGAAGAGAAAATTCCAACGGAATGGGAAACAGCACTTATAATCCCACTACACAAGAAAGCATCCAAACTTCAGTGCACAAACTACAGAGGAATCTCCCTATTAAATGTTACATACAAAATACTGACAAAAGCAGTTGCCAAAAGGCTACAGCCTTTCACTGAAGAAATAGTAGGTGACTTCCAATGTGGATTCAGTCAAAACAGATCAATGACTGATCGGATGCCTATTAGAGAAATGTAACAAACATAATATCCTTGTACATCAACTCTTTTGGCATATGACAGCATCAAAACCAGGTTGACATGGCTATTCTCGACTTCTCAAAGGCCCTCGACACTGTTCCACACAGCCTTCTTCTACATGAGCTCCACCACTACGACATTCCTAACACAACGTACCATGCAAGTAGTGGTAGACGGTGTCCAATCAGGGAAAGCTACCGTAGACTCAGGAGTTCCACAAGGCACAGTGCTGGGCCCCCTTCTCTTCCTCTGTCACATAAATATCTCAAGTGAGGCTGTTTGCAGATGATTGTCTTGTCTACAGAGAGATAAACGGCTACGATGACCACAACCACCTCCAAACAGATTTGAAGTGCCTTATGAATTGAGCGGACAATTGGGGCATAAAATTTAATGAAAACAAATGCTATATAATGACCATCTCAAGAAGAACAAAACATCAACCTATATGTACTCACTAAACGAGACTATTCTCCAACAAGCATCAAATAACCTAAAATGGTCACCCCATATAAACAAAAAAATTTTTTTAAAAAGCCAACTGTATCCTAGGTCTCATCCGAAGAAATCTGCGCCACGGCCCAACTTCCTGCAAACGAAATGCATCTCTCTCACTCGTCTATCCACTACCAGAATATGGAGCGAATTCAACGTAACGCACGTACAAATCCACCACTTCTGGGCTCTCAAAAATATTTGAAAAACCCCCCCTCAAGACAGACAAGAGGGACTCCGCCTGATATTCTAATATAAAGTGGTCATGGGACTGGTTCCGGTCATCCCAGCAGGCACGTACCTCACCCCACAGAAGCCGGGTAGACTGATCAGAGCAAAACGCTCACTAAACACTGACTTCACCACTGACAATCACACCTGAAACATTGGCAAATGCTTCAAAGTGCCTCAGTGTACAACAATCTTTCTTACCACCTGGACAATGCCACTGTGAACTCGACATCGGTCGAAAGCTTCAAGGCTGCCCTGGCATCAGCTAGGAGCTGTTAGAATAGCAACATCATACCCCCAACCATTGCACAGATGCCAGTACATGGATGTAGCAATGAATACAACCAGAACCAGAAAAGAAAATATCTTTATAAGAGTGATACATAAAATAACTGAAAAAACGTTTGCTTATGAGGTACAGGGAGAATATGCAAAGGAATTTCAGATTAGACGAGGCCTAAGCAAGGAGACTTACTGTCATACATGCTATTTAATCTAAAATTGGATAGAGTTATAAAAGTGGTTCTCAACTTTCCTAATGCTACAACTCTTTAATACTCAAAGGAATTTCAGATTAGACGAGGCCTAAGCAAGGAGACTTACTGTCATACATGCTATTTAATCTAAAATTGGATAGAGTTATAAAAGTGGTTCTCAACTTTCCTAATGCTACAACTCTTTAATACTGTTCCTCATGTTGTGGTGACCCCCCTTACTACAACATTATTGTCGTTGCTACTTCATAACTGTAGAGTATGTGTGTTTTCTGATAGTCTTAGCTAAACACTGAGAAAGAGTCAAGAGTTAGTCGACTCCCAAATGGGTTGAGAAGTGCTGAGTAAAACCCAAGACCCGCTCTCTACAATCAACCCCTTCAGCACTGTAAGGGAAAAGTAGGAAAGATATATCAAAAGCCCTTATTGAACTAGAAGACTTTATAAAATGGATTAGCTATCGAATTTCTAGTTTAAAAATTAAGTCAAATAAAATTAAAGCATGTAAGTTCACACTCGCGATGATAATGCTTCGAGCATAAAATCACTATAAGCAGGTCATCAAGTCATTAAAATATCTAGGATCTTTATTAAATGAAAGAAATGAATTACTAACAGAGATAAAAGAAAGAATATCGGCAGGAAATAGGGCATACTTCAGTAGTCAGAAAATTTTCAAAGTAAAAAAATATAAGCAAGTGAAACTTGGACCCTTACAAAACCGACAATAAACCTATTAAACTCATGGGAGAGAAAAGTTCCCAAGAAAGCCAAAGTTGACCTGATAATACCACTGCTCATGTTAATGAAGTAATCCAAATGTATTTATATTCTATCTTTGGTTATTTTACGAGAGTTAAAAAGTTGTGCATGAGTGATAAAATAATCTGATTGAATTATCATCTTTTTTTTATGCAAAGGGTAGTTTGTGATCCTGTGATTGTAGATATGTATCAGACTTTGAAAGTAGTATTAGAAATGAGTTTAGCATATTACAAGCTGGTGACCAAGGAAGTGAAGTTCAGTTGAACCCATAAACTGTCATTGGTGAGGGATATTGTCAGTAAAGTCACTGAAGAAAATGTAAAAGATCGTGATTTGCCAATTTAAATGAAGTTCTTATTTAATTATTCTAAATTATGTAACTAGAGCTCAATCAAAATATTTAACAACATAAAAAAACAAGAGATGTAACGATAAACGTGATTAAACATATGCTTGAATTTATTTGTATTCGTTCTTTTAGCTTTAAGTATGGTAGCAATTAATGATTTATCTTTTGGGAAAGATAGATGAGAGGTTATTTTACCGATAACAAATCTTAGTTGATAAATATTTCTTTTATTTTCAGATGGCGTTCAAGGATTGAAGACAAAAACTATGAGGGAAGAGTCAATCTTCTTCAGTTGGCGTCGAGCAATTCAAGGCAAAGAACATGTCCGCACGACTCCCTGGGTGGTGGGAACGCCATCTCCGGAGAGGAAGCAAAGCTGTTCCAACCCTACGTTCCGACGGAAAACTGTCCCATCATGAGTAGAAGAAACCTGCCCAAATCCACGTTACACATGGCCGGCCGGAGTCCCCAGGGACTACTAGAGGTCCAAAGAGATGGAATCTCGACCTCCGAGTATAGATCTTTATTAGTATGAAGAAAAGTCAGTATGTGAGGCAAAGAAAAGATATGTACATTGCATTAATAAATAGATGGTGCTTAACTAATTGTATGTGAGAGAAAAAGAAAATATTAAAATAAAAGAAAGAAAAAACATTTGAAGTTTTTCTTAAATTTATTTAATTGAAAAAAGAAAATGAAAACATGAATGCTCTTTATTTTAGGGGGAGAAAAACAAAAATTCTCCCCGCGAGACTATCTCCAAAGAGATGAAAACATGAATACTCCTGGTGATATACAGTGAGTTATCTTTACAAAAGAAACTGAAAACATGAATGCTCTTTATTTTAGGGGGAGAAAAACAAAAATTCTCCCCGCGAGACTATCTCCAAAGAGATGAAAACATGAATACTCCTGGTGATATACAGTGAGTTATCTTTACAAAAGAAACTGGTAAAGGACTTGGTGAAATCCAAGCTACCTAAAAAATGTAGGCACCTTATTCCACCAAGCCCTCCAATTACACATGTTTAGGCAAAGTGTGAAATCCAGGCATTCTATAAGATCTACTTCAATTTAAATGTTTACTTGTTTATGAAAAGTCCAGGCACTAAAGCTATAAGACAATACTGCTAGATATCTCAACAGTCAATCTATAGAATGCCTGGATTTCATACTTTTCCTGTAAAATACAAATCAATCCATTATTTTTTACATGTGCTATTTGTCTAAAACCACCATCATCTTGAGATCTCGCAAAAAAAATATTTACAATGAATTCACATGGTTGGTGTTTAGTTTTTGTACAAAAGACATTTTGTATGTTTATCACATGGGGGGACTTTGACATCATAATTCTGCATTGCCCCTGTTATTATTTTATTGCTTGTCGCCAAATAATTAAACCGTATTTGTGCACAATTGGAGTCTAATCATTTGATGACCAGCAATATCACACATCCTTAACTGATTCTAAACATATTTACAATGGTATATGTTCAAAGTCTTAAAGTACGTTCACACTACCAAATAGTTACTAGGATTCTTGCCTTTTAAACAAGATTTGTTGAGCACTGAACAAAATATGATGGGACTGTTTATGTAACTGGCCAGCAGAAACTGTACTGGACCAGTGAAATGAAATATGCCTGTCAGCATCTGATATATTATATAGAGAGCAGCTTGTAGTCACAGAAAGTTGAGAATCCATGTAACAAATCTGCAGTGTAAATGTACCTTTAAAACTACACCACCTAACACCGGGTACATTTGATGACCAACACTGTATACATACTAGACAACATAGATCTACAAAGTCTTATGCCTACAACAGACCTGTTTACCCTCAAACTCTTAAAATCGCACACTTATCACAAAATTGTTAAATACCTTATATTTATAATAAAAAAAATAAACATACAGTCTATATTGTAGAGAGTTCAGTCTCAGTCCAGGATTGTAGAGAGTTCAGTCTCAGTCCAGGTGGACAGGGTGAGGGGAAAAACCCACGGCAGAGTTCAGTCCAGGTGTTTGGCGGGTAGCATATAAATTAAGACGTGGAACACAATGGAGGTCAGCGGAGCGTAGAGCTGTGAGATGAATGAAAGTGTAAGCAAGTGACAGAGCCAATAAAGAACACGAGTTTACTCATCAAATGTATCACCGGAGTTGTTTCCTTATTGAGTACCAGATCTAGAGGAAGTTTGTCAGAGAGTAAGCAAGGTCTCTTACAATATAATGTTTAAACCTCAAAATCGTACATAGTATGCCATAATAGTAAGAGTAAACAGGTCTGCTACAAAATCAAATTTCAAATATATGAAAAGTGAGATTCAAATTATAACATTTAAGAAAACAATTATAATTTTCAATAAAATCTTTAAAATATCATGAAAAAATTAAGATATTGGTTCACAAGTTCATACACACATTTATTTAACATCTTGAAGGGGTTGGCACTTTATTCAGTTAAGTAAAACCATCCATGCAATAACTATCAACAATAAAAATGATAGTTCAAGTTGTTGGCACTGCTGGTGTTCAAATGTTCAGGAAGGAAACACAATCTGTTGTCCAATGTTGAAATTTTGGAAGTCAAGGAGTCTTAACTTAATAAAAGATAAAGGAGTGTTTCTGTTAGTGTTACAGAGAAAAGAAATCTTTGTGATACCCAATCATGGATGTATCTCAGTTGTATCCAATCATGGATGTATCTCAGGTGTACGAACCCAATCATGGATGCAGTATCTCAGTGGTACCCAGTCATGGATGTATATCAATTGTACCCCAATCATGGATGTGTATCATTTTTACCCCAATCATGGATTTAGTATCTCAGTGGTAGCCAGTCATGGATGTATATCAATTGTACCCCAATCATGGATGCAGTATCTCAGTGGTAGGCAATTATGGATGTACCGGTATCATCTTAGTCACACTTAGTGGTACACCATCATGAATGCATATCAGTCTCAGTTGTACCAAATCATGATGAAGTATCTCAGTATTACACAATCATAGATGAATCTTAGGTGTACCCAATTATGGATGTAGTATCTCAGTTGTACCTAATTGTGGATGCATCTCATTTCTGATGACCAAAATTAAAATTGAGAATAATATCAAACATATTTTACTATCTATATTTTTTAAGTTTCCAATATATTCTGGCATATTTTTGTCTTTATTTCTCACTCTTTCAAACTGAGTATCATTTGGAAGCAATAAAAAAAAACCTACTAAATCTCATGTAAAATAAAACTAATTAAAAACTGGAAATACATTTACTTAATAGATATTCAGTACCTGGGTCAATGAACCATGAAATCAAGAGAAATTTTTTTCTATCAGATCACTTCTTGGAGGAAATCATCCAATGTGTTGATAGAAACAGGGAAATCATCCAAAGTGTTTATAGAAACAGGGAAATCATCCAGTGTATTGATAGAAACAGGGAAATCATCCAATGTGTTGATAGAAACAAGAAAATCATCCAATGTGTTGACAGAAACAATCTGTAAATAGAGAAATTATAAACTTGCTTGTCTAGTTTTATATTGTGTATTCTGTATTTTTGAACGGGTCAGATTATAGTCTAACTAGACGTAAGCCCATGGCCTCAATAATCTCTTGGGCAACTAAATTTTGAAGCTTTGTTTTATAGATTCCAGGGCTTACTAAACAAAACAAAAAACTTCAAAAATTAATGATAAAGGATTTATTTTACAGTCCGCTTGCTGTCCTCTAGGATACCACATTGAAGCTAAATGTTTATTTTTATTATATATTTTATTTATTGTACTTTCTTTACTGAAGGAGTATTCTTGTCAACACGTTTCGTTTTTTGTTGCATCCTTTTATTCAGATTTTCGCATACTTGGTTTAGCTCATTTCCTTAGATTAAATATTTACATTCTGATGTTAATGAAGAAGGCATTTTGACCTATATTTCCATATATTTTTATGAATTATAATTATATACTAAGTCCTAAGTTTTGTTTATCTTATGTAAATCAAGTCAGATATATTTGAGATGGCAAGGTATAAAGCTAGTCCTATGAAATCATTTCTCCATCACAAAAATAGTCAATGTTTCTAAAACTAATAAGTTCAGTGTCTTGCATTTTCCCATGACTACTGTACCTCTCCACGTACCCAAAAAAATATTTCTCATCATTACCGGAGCTCTCAATGTACGGTACCGGTACCCAAAAGAATATTTATCATGACTACTGTACCTCTCAATGTACCCAAAAGAATATTTATCATGACTACTGTACCTCTCAATGTACCTTAAACAATATTTCCCACTTAACTTAATCCCCTATTTTTGTATGGCCTGAATATTTATGTTTGATTTAAAAACTTTAGCAATTTATGATATATTTTAAATGATTTATGTTATTATTATTTATAATTGTCTATAACTTTTTAATTCTTCAGTGACATTAGTGTTACAAATTTTATATGTTAGTAAGAATGTCAAAAGAAAATCCTTTCAACTGCCCTTGAAATTTTGTAAGTGAGGTACTGAACAACAAATTTAATTTAATATTCTCATAAAATTAAGATTGTGGTCTCTAGGCCTACTATTTTTCAACAGTAATTTTTGTTATCACTTTAATATTAAGTCAAGAATCCATTCAACCCATTCATGCAGAACAGCTCTTTTGAGTGGCAATGTATCAAGTAATTATTCATTTAATGTTATTTCCTAATAACTACAATGAACTTAATGTTAATAAGTTAGAATAGACTACAGTACCAGTAAATTACTTTAAAAAATTAAATTAGTTGTTAGTACTACAAGTAGTTAGTCTTTTTCCTCCATATTTTGAGTGTACTAATTTTGTCTTGTACTAGTTACTTGTGATAATTTAATAATTACTATTACCAGTGGTTTGGTAATTGGTATTATTTCTCCTCAAAATTTTCAAACGCAAATCAAACTAAAAAAAAATTGCATTTAAGATAAACTAAAATGGTGAAATATCATAACACTTTCCTAAATAACATATAGTATACCCTGTCCCTAGTGACTGGGTATAGCACAACAGTACACTTATAATAATGGGAAAAAGTGTTTCTGGTAATTCCTGGCAACTGGATGGGTTACCCCCATAGTCTTATATCACAGTAAATGGCTCTCTTTATGTTATTTTTCTTTTTTAATATGTGGCATGATTTAATTGACCTGAAACCGAACTCCCTTCATAGATCGCGTATTATCTCCCACTGAAGCAATTTTTCAGAATATTAATGATAAAATGACACAAACAATAGTTGACTGCACCAACAGGGAAGGTGAGAAAAAGCCTACTACACACTGGCGCTCTTTATCTGAACAGCATTTCAGTGGAATTTTTATTTAGCCATGTTGATGGAAATCCTCTTTTTAGGGCAGCATTTTCAATGAAGACATTCAGCAAACTTCTGATTTATATTTGCTTTGATAACAAGGATGGTTGATCAATCCTTTCTGGCTCGGGACATCTTTGATCCCATTAGAGATGTATGAGAAGCATTCCTGAGTAATTTGGCGAGGTATTATGTTCCTGGAGAGAACATCACAGTAGGTGGACAACTGGTTGGTTTCAGAGGTCAGTGCTGATTTATTAATTCACTGTATGCCAAGCAAACCCGAAAAATATGGAATAAAACTCTTCTTACCCTGTGAATCGTCTTCGAACTATCCTCTGAAGAGCTGCCCATATCTCTTCAAATTTAAATAAAATGCAAGTGCCCTGCCAGCAAAGAGAAATATTGGAATATCCCCAGAGATTGTGATTTCTCTCACAAGGAACTTCATTGGAAGTAGCCAAAATTTCAGAACAGCCTATTATTTCATCCCCCTACAACCTGCAAAACCAATGGCAAGGGCAGACTCACCCTATAGTTGGAACAGTGAAACGGAGCAAGATGTTCCTACCCAATAATAATGTCTGCTCCTCAAAAAATCAGTGTTTTTGTTCAGACAGGAAACAACCTTGTAAAAAACCAGAGCTCAAGGCAGAAAATTGTATTGCTCCTGAACACAATACACAATCGTCCAGATATAGAAAGTGAAACTGAATGCAAGAAACCAGAGATAACAACAAAATCAAAGGAGGCATATATGCCATGGACCAAATGGCGAAGGTGTTCTCTGTGAATACAAAAAAGTAAAAGATGGCCTTTGGTTGTGTTTTTCAACATTGTTGACTTGGCATCCACTGCAGCCAATTACAGACAGCCAATATTGACATTGCACACAAAACATCCCCAGTGTTTTGAAATCTTTACAAACACTTCAAATAGCTGCCCAAACCACTTCAACTCAGCAAGTTTATTAAGACATATTTATATTTGCAAAGACCATTCTGTTCTTTTATGTATAAACTGTGCAAGCTGAGGTGCAAAGCCCCTATTTTCCATGTGTACATGTGACTTTTCTTCTTTAAAATAGTATGTTATGATGAATACATGTTAATGTTATTATTGTTAGTACCAGTACCCAAATGGATTCAGAATACAGTGGAACCTCTCATAACGAGCACCTCTCATAACGAGTCATTCGCATAACGAGCAAAAAAAAATGTTAAGAATTTTCTCCCTTAATGAGCGACATTTCACATAACAAGATACGCAGAAAGGGGAAGTCCCTATTTCCCGAAATTCATTTGTGAGCCGGGACTCCCGTGCCGATGCATTTGTCTGTGTCTAGCACTCGGTCTGTTAGCGTATTGTTTTAGTGTGTGTGATCACCAGTTTTTACAAATTTTGTATTCAGACAGTATTCGAAATTTTTTATGTGCTTAGTGTAATAACCTGTGCTAAAATGTCTTTGAAGAAAAAACCACAAGAAGACAATCGTAAGAGAGAAAAAATAACTGTTGAAATGAAACGTAAAATCATTGAAAAGCGAGAACAAGTTGTGAGCGTGGCTAATCTAGCGCGCACATACAATCGATCAACATCAACGATCTGAACTATTTTCAAGAACAAAAACAAAATTAAGGAGATGGATGCTTCAAAGGGGGTATCAAGATAGAATGTCTTCGAAACGGTTACGTATTCTTGATAATGTTGAGAGGTTGCTTCTAGTATGGATAAACGAGAAGCGATTACAAGGCCACACTATTAATGAAAACATTATTTGTGAAAAGGCGAAACTTATTTTCGCCCGATAAAATTTTCTAAATTGTATTCCAAGTTGTTACACTCTTTAACAATTCATAAGTAATTTTATTTGAAAAATGTTAATAACATTTTTTGAAAAATGAGTATTTTTTCAGCATGGAACGCATTATCGTAATTAACATTGGTTTGTATGGGAAAAATTGTTTCGTTTAACGAGTGTTTCGCTTAACGAGAAAGATTCTGGAACAAATTATGATCGTTATTAGAGGTTCCACTGTATTTATTTATTGTCAAAAATTAAAATTAATTTTATGGATTACACAGACTCAAATAATCAATAAATAGCTACTAAACAATAATGTTCATAAGCCAGTTTAGACGTTTTTTCCTTCTATTAAATTATGCTTGCTTTATATTATATACTTTATATAATTGCAACCACCAAGGCCAAGGTGCTAATTCCAACTACCTCGTGGATGAGGGCGAGTATGAGAAAGGTTATTAAAAAGGACACTCGAGATACCAGCAATCACAGTCTGTCTCCGGGTGTATTACACCCAGTTGTGATGGAAAGGGTTTGAATAGATATATATTTACATTGACATTCTTTAAAGGCTGCGACTATTCGTACCCGGGTACCAGAAGTGAGAGATTAGGATACGATTGTAAACTTACTTCTTCAGTTTTACTAAAATAAACTACCACAAATGACATACGAATAGCTTGAGTCTAATGGTACCCGGGTGCGAATGGCGGCGCTACATGTCTGGGTCCATTTTGACTCAATGCTATTAGGACGTCATTTTTAGTGGTAGTTTATTGGAGTTAAACTGAAGAATTAAGTTTAAAAACATATAGTCCATTCAATACCTCCTTTTGTCTTACAAACCCAATAATAAAATTTTAAATAATTTTTTAATCCAAACCTCTCACTTCTGATACCTGGGTACGAATAGCCACTTTGTTCTTTAAAAAAACTAAATTTAGTAAATTAAATAGCTTGATTTTAATTTAATTAATCTTAATGAAATTATACCTATGCCTATACTATAGTGAATAGTGCCTATACTATAAATTATAATATTATAGTATAATTTATAATACTAATACATAATTTAACTTCACACAGTACCCCCACCTCACACACACAACAGTTCAGAACAACCAACTAATGTTTGGGCTAATTGAATGTTTAGGTCTGCCTATGACCTGTGATGCACCCTCCTTGCCCTGCCTCATTTTCTGTCTCCGGTTGATCCTGTAGTAGAGGCCAAAACGTGCCAAAGTGTCCTCGTTTTATAGCCATTTTAATTGTTTCTATAGTATAGTAGTTACTATCCTAGTGTCTCATTTTTATTTTACTTAGTTTACATGTTTTTAATAATTGTAAAGCGCTTAGAGCTTTAAGGTAAGCGCTATATAAAAATTCCTAAATAAATAAATAAAGGACGAATGCATCGGCGTCTTTTGGGTGTTTATTATAGTTGCAGTGAATTAGGGTTTAGGTTATGTTGAGGGATCGATTTAGGATTCAGGTTAGGCATAGGGATCGATTTAGGGATACACTCGTGAAATTCGATAAAATAGTGGCATTCGTCCATTAAATTTACCAATGTTTGCTTTGGTTCTTGAAAAATAATTTAGGAAAAGTTATTCAAACCACAAAAGAATTCTTTTTCTAAGGAAAGCTAATAAATTAATCAACAGATTTAAAAAAAACTTTTGTTATAAAAGAGTACTCACTTAGAGGCGACTCAAAAAATTATTTTGTCCATTAAGGTGACAGTAGTTAGTTCCCATACTTTCATAAAGAATTAGGAACAGTAACCAAGTTAAAACGATTTTTCACCAAGGTCACAAGAGTTAACTTTCTTGAAGCGAATAAATAGAATTACCATATAATTAATGGGAAGTTATCGCTGTCGTCTTTAAAACATCTGTTTATTTTAATGGTTGCTTCCCTTTGACCGTCTTTCGCAAAATGGAGCAGGAAAGATACCTCTATTTCAGACTTTAAGTTACCGGTGTTCAGTAAATTAACACTAAATTCTTCAGTTAATATAATTGCATTTGTGCACCTGTTACTTTTCTGAAATAATTTTAATTTTTTTTAATATTTAAAATACTTTTTAGCATACATTTTAATAGAAGTAGTCAAAATGACTTTTATACTTATAAAGAGAATTCTTCTGGGATATCCTGTTCATTATTATAATAAATTCAATTTTTTTGTTCTAGTAAATTTGATTTTAAAGCATGTTTTATTTTTGTGTAAATAATTTATCAAGAAAATATTAAAAATACTTTCTATTTTTAATATGTATAAACTGATATGAAAATTATAGTAACAGAGATTTATACCCTATGATTGTTAAATTATTTTTAAAATTTCAAATTAGTTTATACCTTACTAGTAAGGTTAGTTTCTTTATACTTGTTAGCATTGATAAAAATTAATAACCTTTGATTTGGGAACATATTACCTAACCTTGCCGGCTATCATTCAAAAGAGCTCACATAGAAAGTTCAAATTCAAACATTCTGATAATGGTAAAATTGATAATTCTAGAGTTATACTTATGTCATGCTCCACTTGGTTCTTTTATCCCCTGACACTGGGATTTCTTTTTACCTTATGGATCATTTTGGTGAATCGAAAGCACATTGTGAACATAAACTTTTAATTGGTACAAACTGTTTTTGGTGTTAAATAATGTCATGTTTAATGGGACTTTTTTTATTTGTTCTTTGAATAGTCTTTGAATTGTTTTAAATAGTCATAAATACTATAGCAATCTTTTGAAGATAGAGTATTTTTTAAAGTATTTAATGGCTTCAATGGGAGATCCCTCCCCCATCCTACTTTTGTTTTTTAAATTCGCCACCCCTAATTACTTGCTATAGGTGAAAATCTTCTTATCATAATCATTAAAAAAATTCAAATTTACTACTCATGTGCTTGTGTTAAATCAATCATTCAGTCAAAGCCACATCTTGTCTATTCACTAAAAACTATTAATATAGTTCTTAGTACATTGTTTATTAGTGTTGTAATAAATATGATTTGATTGTTAAGCTTTCCAGCCTTAGACACATGTCTGTAGTATTTGTTTCTTAGTAACTTTTACAGTGATGTGTCACTATTTATTTGATTAATAGTCAATTGTTTCATCATGTGTAACTAATGATTTGTTTGTTAGTCACTTGTCTAGTTATGTGACTCTAGTGATTGGTGCTATTCAATTGTCTAGTGATGTTGGAAATGAATGCATCAATTGAAACTTTGTCTAGTGAGGTTTTTAAATGAAAGCACAAGTTGAATAATTGTCCAGTGATGTTCGAAATGAATGCACAAGTTGAAACATTGCCTAGTGATGTTATTTAAATTTAAGTTAATATTTAAATTTATTTAGCTTTAGATTTTGACAACATCAATAACTGTAAATACATTAATATGTACTGACAGGGTAATGTTCAGGTCACACGATCGAATTCCTGTCAAATTTCTTCAATATGCGTCAAATTTTAGTATGAAGGCACTATTTTGTGTGTGGTTTCTTTGTTGAGATTTTGTTCAAAATTTGATCAAATTCTAAGCAAGAAAGTTTAGTCTCTTAACAGATCATAAACGATTAATGGCACTAAACAAAAAGAGAATAGCCAATAACAAGATCAACAGATAGTCTTCAATACTCTATCAATTGAAATAAAATCAATAAACGGCAAAAACAACATTGTTGCTGATTTTTGGTCAAGACAAATTGAGTATAAAGAAAATGACAAAAACATAAAACATATTGAACTTATGTGGATTGTCATACCATACTATAGTTATTCTATATTTATTGTTTTAGTATCAGTAATGTGTGTAACAGACCATGTTACTTATTCATATGACATGGATTTTTTCACAGGACACTAACATTTGCTCTCACGGCACAAAGTTTTGCTCTCACGGCACAAACATTTGCTCTCACGGCACAAACATTTGCTCTCACTGCACAAACATTTGCTCTCACGGCACAAACATTTGCTCTCACGGCACAAACATTTGCTCTCACTGCACAAACATTTGCTCTCACGGCACAAACATTTGCTCTCACAGCACAAACATTTGCTCTCACGGCACAAACATTTGCTCTCACGGCACAAAGGCAAAGTGATTTGAAAGGAAAAGAATAGAAACACGAGAAAAAGGAACTAATTTTTATAGTGTATGGAGAATTCATTTAATCTTGAGTGAAGGGAGTGAACGACATAATTTTAATGGAGAAGGTTGAAATGTTGTATTTTTCAGATGGATTTAATGAATTAATTATTAGATACATTTTTTAAGTGTATGGATATATATTCTTCATATTACACTATAAATGTTCGAACAATTCTGATGTCAAGGAACCATGTAATGTATTTATCAAATATCTTAATAAAGTACTGTGTAATTTTCATTGGACCTTATTACTTCTTGGCGGAGAAAGAGACAGTCGTTTGTAAAGGTGAATGAGATAGTTACATTGGCAAATCATCACTGAATAAATAAAATACATTAGCTCACGTTTACAAGTAACATTACATTATTAACGTTACATATTATAACTGGGAAATATAAATGTTTATGCTTTAAAATGAGTGTTTGTGTGATAACTTTATAATGTATATATTTTATATATTTTTATGAGTAATAAATAAAATGCATCTTTTTTTTTCTCCAGAAATTATTAAACACACTAGAGCCACATTTACAATACCCTAACTTGAGAGACGATGAAATGACAAGATTTCTATTGTCAAAGATGATTGTGACATCCTATTTTCAAATATGCAAATACTGCAACTAATGGTAGTGCTTATTGATAACTTCATTCAGCACTGCTTATTTTTTAATAAAATTTATACCAATTTGTTTCTGAGTTCTTGTGAAATCTGTGATTGAACTTGTATTTGTATCTTTTAAATCAGGTGTTTTATCTGGAAGTTATTTTTAAAAGGAGATTACCACTCCCTAAAATATTATCTTTTACAGTTTAAATTAGAGTACCAGTATATAAAAAGTATACATAATTGTACTCAATATAATTTTTAAAATCTAATGCAGTGTACTACAAATGAGCGTTCTGTTCATTTTAATACATAAATCAGGAATGATTTCCCTAAACTTGGTAAAGGGATGTCAACAAAAATATACCGGGTTATAAAAATTGTCAAGAGCTGGAGAAGATATCTAGAGAATGGAAGAAATGGAAAGAAATAGTTAATGGCCTATTTTCCACTGGCAGTTGATCAGACTGAGAAGAGGAGTACTGCTAATTCTCTTTTTAACTACCGGTATCTCATAACTTGTCAAATAGCACCTAAAATTCCCATTAAATCAATTTAAAAATTATATTGATTATTTTTTTTATGAATGAACTTTTATTTATGAATGTTCAGGAGAGCTTTACTATACTTGTACAATGTAACAGTATTTTTGAGAAATGTAAGCTTTTTACTATGATTCTATCTCATTTGAAGGTCCTTATTTAAATATTTATTATGTCTAAAGTCAAGTTTTTCTACATTCTACCAAAAAAAAAAAAAATGTCTATAGCATGACTCAAACAATAATATAATAAGATTTTACGTTTTCTGTGGAAATTATTAAAAAGTGGACCTAAGGGGTCGCCACAGAACAACAATATAATAACTAACCAATATTGCACCTAAGTTAAGTAATTTAAAAAGTTGAACTTTTTAATTTAATCAAGGGGGCATCCATTTGCTATAATAGCACTGAAAACAAAAAAGGGGGTGGGGGTAGTAGAATTGAATTTCTAATTGTTATTTGTAATCAGGGTTACGGAGCAATATTTTCTTTGCCTGGAGCTCGAGCTGATCCAATTGGAAGTATTAAGTAGTCATTAGTGTTACAACTACAGGGTTATAGTATATATGCTGTACAAGTAATAAGCCTATTTATAAATACCTTTCTATCACATCATGCCCTTTGCCGATTTATTGTATAATTTTTCTATTACATCTTTTTCTAAATTAAGTACATTATTATTACTTGGAGGCTGCTGTTGTTTCGATAACTTAGCTTAGTCAATGTAAACACGACCTAGTGACCTAGATTGATAAAATTCTTCTTAGTGTTTGTTCATGTGATATGGAGGTTGCATAATCATACAGATTTTAAGAAATTTGCATGCCATCAAAATTTGATCAAATAGTGATTTGAAAGTTGTGAACAGGCTTCATACAAAAATTGCATCAAATGTATGAACGAAAATTTTATGAGAATTTGATCGTGTGAACTGAGCATTAGGGTAATTCATTCAGCTCATCAGTCTATTTGAACCAACTGGTCAAAGTAATACATTTTATCATTCAGTCTTCATGCCAAGACAGGTTAGGGTAATTAAAAAGTCTCTATTATTAGTTTTTGTGGAGCAGCACATTCATACAGCAACAAGGTGACATTTATTTGAATTACAAATGAAAAATTGCATAGGTTTAAAACCATTAATGTTAATGTTTGAGTGATTGAAACAATGAACAGGTTGATTGAAAAGTCTAAAAATTTTAGTTGCGTATTAGTAGAAATTTATTTTATTAATAATTTGGTAAATTTGTTTACTTGGGTTGAGACATTTTAAGGTGTCAGCCAAGATGGTGTGTTGTACACTCAGATGAGAGCCAAGATGGTGTGGTGTACATTCAGATGTCAGCCAAAATGATGTGGTGTATATTCAGGTGTCAGCCAAGATGGTGTGGTGTACATTCCGCTGTCAGCCAAGATGATATGGTGCACAATCAGCTGTCAGCCAAGATGGTGTGGTGTACATTCAGATGTCAGCCAAAATGATGTGGTGTATGTTCAGGTGTCAGCCAAGATGGTGTGGTGTACATTCAGCTGTCAGCCAAGATGATATGGTGCACAATCAGCTGTCAGCCAAGATGGTGTGGTGTACATTACGGTGTCAGCCAAGATGGCATGGTGTACATTCAGCTGTCAGCCAAGATGATATGGTGCACAATCAGCTGTCAGCCAAGAATCTATGATATAGATTTACTGAAATGTCTTGGTTTTCACCGCCGAGTCACTTGGGTAGAATGCATTAACCTGGAAGTGAAAAAACAAAATATATAAATAATATTATTTACTGTCCCTTTACAATAATATTTTTATTCATATACTGCTTTATGTACTTCATCTACTTCACTTCAGCTGCAAGACTCATAGAAGATGAAAATATGTGTTGGTTATTGTTACATGTAACAAAGACTGCAATGTCTACATCAAAGTTATGCATCTGAAAAAAAAACAACACTATAACAAAAGAAGCATTAGTAAAATTTAAGAAAAAAAAGTACTCCTATATCATACGTGTCAAACTTAAGGTCCGTGGGCCACATGAGGCCCAGCGTACAATTATATCAGGCCTGAGAGGTCTTGACCGGCGTACAATTATATCAGGCATGAGAGAGAATTTTAGGCTCAAATATTTTTAATGGCCCTGCGATATAAATTGAAAATCATATTCCCTAATAATCTGCATTGTCCAAGGATAGGCTATCTGAGAGCATTCTCGCTTTTTCTATCAAAATAAGCGACAGTAAAAGTTGTGTAGTGAGTGGCTGTTTGTCATTACAGTAACCTAGCAACATACAGTTGCTCATTTTGGATAGGCGCTTAAGAAATGAAAGTGGTGTAGAGCCTGGATATTACATCACACTTTCCTGCTATGGCTAACGTGTCATCAATCTGTACCTACTTTATGGAGATAATGTGGCTGTGATCAAGGAATATAATCTGAGACTAAACATCAAGACAAGTTAAAATTCCTGAATGCAGAGTAGAAGCAACAGAAGGTAGAAGAATTGAAGATGAATGTTTTTCACCAAAGCAAAATCACATACTGAAGCTGCTGTGAAAGCAAGTTTTATTGTGGTGAAAGAGCTTGCAAAATCAGGCCAACCATTTACAGGAGGAGCTTGTGAAGTGCTGCATGATGAAAGTGTGTGACATCTTGTGTTCAGACAAAAAGCAGATGTTTGCAAATGTAAGCCTTAGCAGAAATACCGTTGCTGATCGGGCTTGTGAGATGGCCACTGATGTGAAAACACTAGCTGATCGAAAAAGACAAACACTTTGTTGCATTCTCACTTGCTGTCGATGAAAGTAATGACACGACTGACACTGCACAGCTGACTGACACTGCACAGCTCGCTATCTTCATCTGTGGAGTGGTCTCCAGTTTCAATGTTACAGAAGAAATATTGCACATGGAATCCATGCATGAGAAATGACAGGAAAAGAAATGTTTGACAATGTATGTCAAAGTTTAACCGACATGAACCTGCCTTGGGACAAACTAGCTGGACTTACAACAGATGGAGCACTGGCGATGAACAGCGAAAAAAGGGGACTAGTTAGTTGGAAGGATGTGGTTAAAAATGCAGGATAAATTTACTGGTGGATTGATAGCATATCACTGCATCATACACCAAGGCTCGCTGTGTGGTAAAGTCCTCAACATGGAAGGTGTAATGAGCACTGTTACACAAACCGTCAACTTTATCAGAGCCAAAGGTTTAAATCACAGGTAATTTCAATATTTTTTTTGCTGGAAATAGACTCAAGAGTTCGGCGACATGCCTTATCATACAGAGGTGCGGTGGCTAAGTCTGATAAAAGTTCTTAGTAGATTTTTCCAGCTGATTGATGAAATCTCTCAATTCATGGACAGCATTGGGAAAGACTCAACAGTTTTTCGGGTTAAAAATAAAAAGCGACTTGAACCTGCAGCTCCAGGCACGGGACCACTTGATCACTGATATGCCTGATGCAGTGAAGGTATTTCAAGTGAAGCTGTGCTTAAGGGAGACACACATGCAACTTGTCTCCCTGTTCTTGTTGCCAAGCAATGTTGAACCAAGTCAACCTATGTCATAGATGTGGAAACTGCACCTGCAAATTTGTAGATGGAGCTGATAGAGCTGTAATGGGAAGTTTAGAAGGCTTCCAATTGTTGCATTGTATAATAAGTTAATAACTTGTTTGTTTACACCGAAATAGTACATTTTTTAAAGATAGAAAAGTCTTTGGTTGATTTTTTAATAAAAAAATTTGGCTGTGTTCATGCCATGTCATCCATCCATCCTTGTGGCGCTATGGCCCATGTAGGTTTTGGCCTGCCTCACTACTTCCTTCCACTCAGACCTAATTAATGCTTTTCTTTTCCATGCTTGGATTACCAGCTGCTATAGATCTTTTTCCACATCATCAAACCATCTAAGCCTAGGTCTGCCTTTGAGCCGTTTTCCTCTGGGGTTTGGTCATGTACCCGCTTCCTTCTTCTGTCATTTGGCATTCTCTTTAAGTGTCCTGCCCAGTGTAGCCTGCCCTTTTTTATTTCTGCTAATAGCGTGGGATCCTGATATAGACTGTACAATTTCGGGTTGGTACGTATTCTCCATCCATATTCATCCTTTGGCATATATTGCCCGGAGAAATGTTCTCTCCCATGTGTTAAATAGGTTTTCTGCTGTTTTTGTTTGGGTCCAAGTCATGCCCTGTCAGCTTATTATTAATGGTGATACTTAGATACTTTTGTGTCTACTTCCTCAATACTGTGATTATTTATTGTGAGATCTGTAATTGGGTGATTCCCCCTTTGTAAATCAACAACCATTTCTTTCAGTTTTGAGATATTTAAGTAAAGAAAATTTTCATTGCACCAACTGATAAAGCTAGTAAGTTGTGTTATATGCTTTCCCCTTCAGATATTAAGCAATGGTAGCATCATTAGTAAATTTAATTATTGGAACGGTGTTGCTTGGCATCTTGGTATTATTGGTATATATTGTATACAGGACAGGGGAGAGAATGCAACCTTGTGGTATCCTGGTACATATTTCTCTACTTAATGATATTTGGTCATTCAAATTGAAATATTTGTTAAAAAGTTCAGTATCCTTGCTTGAAAAGGTAACATATAAAGCTTTTTAATCATAAGGTGTGGTTGGATAGTGTTAAATGCTGATGAGAAGTCAAAGAATGATTGATTGAATACATATATAGTGCTAAGTATCCATGCTATTTTAGCATGCTCACTGCGCTCTCAGTGATGGCATCCGGGGCGTTGCAGGGGTTCCGAATGATTCATTTCGGAATGATTCATTGTTTGCCGCCTGTAGGGGACGCCATCTCCCGGATTGAATTTAGAGTTTCCTTCTAAATGAGTGGCTGACCAAGGTTAACGTGTCCCATCTACGCTGGGTGCTGAATGGGTTTATGCTTGACTGGGCTTTGGCTGGAATTGAACTCCCGACCACCAACTTGAGATTTGCTCAGTTTAGACGACTCGGCCACCAAGCACTTCCAAGAAAAACACCCTAGCATACTTTTTAGAGCTGTCTAGGTGATGGTAAAGTCTTTCCAATTCAGTAAAACCTCCGTTTTGCAACCCTCTCTTAAACGACTTCCTCCAACATATGACCGAAAAAAAATTCATCAATGCTTTGTAATATATAAAGACCTCTCTTAAACGAATCCCTCAAAAACGCGACTTGCAACCTTCAAATAATTCAATTTTACGACCTAGCACCTGAAAAAGTCAGATTCCAAAGCAATGCTATATTTGTGCGCTTGTAAACAGTTTCGTATACGACTTTTAACAGCAGGCGATGCACTAAAGCAGCTAGGAAGTAGTGAAGGGGAAATAACGCTTGTACCGTTAATTTGTCTTTTGCAATACTCCAAGGAGATGGCCAGTTATGGCCTGAGCAGGGGCCTTTCAGACTTTGCTGACACCATGTCTGGTGTTCAAAGAGACATACTAAAAGAACATGCACGGGTGGGGGATCATGAAAACAAACAGAAATAACAGATTCTTTCAATAAAAAAAAACTATTCAATGACAGAATAAAAATAATTACAAAAATTAATGCGCTTATCTTATACATAAATAGTTATAACTCTAAGCATGTACTCAGCACTTACACACGTTTTAAACAACTGCCAAACCAGCATTGGAATTAATGAGGAGTAGGAAGATAATGACTGTATTGGTTGTGAGACAATATGAGTTTATATTGGTTGTGAGACAGCGTTTAATCTATAATTCTGAAAGTAAGATGGTGCCTATACTTAATGGTATGTGTATTTTTTTACTTGTTTACTTAATTTTCTAAGTGTCGTTTTTTGAAAATGTCCTACCTCTTTTTTAAGACCCCCACCAAATAACGCATTCGTTTCAATGGCAATTTAAAGGTCGCAAAACTGAAGTTTTACTGTAATAGTAAGATGGTATCCTCTGTATTTCTGTAGGTAATGTCTTCACGTATGTAATAATACCAATAATCATAATGTTCATAAGAATGAATCTTTAGAATGCTGTTAAACTTAGTATTATAGTTGTAGTTTTATTGTTTTTTGTTTTTTTTTTATTGTAGGCACAATTTTTAAAAAACCTACTTCAATTGGTCATCCTTGTCATGGTAAAGTTTTAAGTCCAGTTTTGACATCTTCATATGAAGTTTTCAATTTCTAGCTTGGTTATCTGCATGTGATATTTTCAATGTTTAGTTCTGACATCTTCATATAATATTTTTCAAGTCCAGTTTGGTCATCTCCATGGCTTTCATTATATTAATAATTCAACCAACCAAATTTGAGGAGACTCATCTGGAGGAATACAATTTTAAACATAATTTACACTTCTATTCTAAACTTAATATTTTAACCATATTTCTTGTCTAAATTTAATATTCTAACCATACTTCCAATCTATATTTAATATTTTAAGGATTCTAAGTATAATAAGTATCAACTTATTATTCAAGTTCATTAAGTAAACATTCTGTTTTAAACATGACACGACAGATACTTAAGATGAGCTCAATCAGGGTGAATTCTTTCCCTCAAAGTTAACACTGAAAGTTATGCACTTATTTGTTCAACAGTCTGTTAGAATTTAACAGAGTGCTCCTCTGGCTTTAACAAAATCAAACAATCGCTCTTAATTAAAGTTAATATTGTCACTAAGGGAGTGAAGTTTTGTGGAATATGATGCCTGATTATTGCACTTGAGACACATCAGATGTCTTTAAATTGCCCTGGTTTAAAAATTTTGTCTTAGCAAGAATATTTGCTGGATATGTGCTAAAAATGAATAGATACAATGTAATCAAAACACAATATTTGGATAAAGAAAAGAATCTTATCTTACCTTATCTTATAGTGTTGAAATGAAGCAAAAAAGCTGCAATGGTAAAACATCATGGGTAACTTTTATGGTCCTGAGCAGAGCTATCCAAATGGTACCCTGATGGTAAACTCCTTCACTTTGAGTGTCACTCATTGGAGAATGTGTTCTTTAATCTGTATGAAAAATTAATTCTGACTTTGTCATACAAACACACTCATACATTTTTACACTGCTATTTATTTTAATACATTTGAGATTAAAAATAAATATTGTGAATTTTCATTAACTATAAAACTAAAAATTGTGAATGTTAACAAAATTGTATTATTTTTAAAATATCTGCCTTATGATTATTATAGTTTATAACATCCTACAGTGGTAAATAAATTGTAAATTTAATGTAATGCTTATTGGTAAGCCCTTGACCATGTGTTGTTAACTCTAAAGAGCCACAAACATGATGTTTTTATCATAGTCAGATCCCACTGTGTGGCTCATCTAGGTCTAGATGCTTTAGCCTTATAAAATCTTTGTTAACCCCCCCCCCCCCCCCCCAAAAAAAAA
>CAXITT010000469.1:61937-98237 GCA_964033795.1 Lymnaea stagnalis | reverse complement strand
TAAGCCAAGCTCTCTAGAGGAATAGTTGAAATTAATTCATTATGAATGAAATTTTCATTATTTAGAATACCTAATTAATTCATAAAGTACTGTGTGATTAAATCTTTTAACTTAAACAATACACATAAATAATCTTAAATAAAGGATTTAATTTTAATAATTAAATTAATATTATTATTTTTCTAAAATTCAAAGGAAAACAATAAATGTATCTAAATCATCTTCGTTACTAGATTTTTAAAACAAAATTGATCTACGAAAATGGCTTAAACTGAAAAAGAAAATTAGAAAGAAAAAAAAACTAAAAATAATAATACTAATACAATGAATCTGTGAAATAACAAGGAGAAAAACCCATTTTTTAAAAAGAAAATGTTCATAATAATAATAATAATAATAATAATAAAGTCGTCTTATATAGCGCGGTACCCCAGCCTAGGGCTGGGCTCACCGCGCTGTACACAAAAATTGTATAAAAAGAGACATAATCATGACATTAAAATCATACTATTATTATCACGGGTGACTCCGAACCCACTCCAGGTCCGAATAGCTATTTGCGGCTATAGGTACTCAGGTATCTATATCCGCAGGCATTCGTGAATGTATGTATTTGTTATTTCCATGCTAATTGGTATATGTATATGAGTATATGTTATTCGATGGTAAATGGTGCTTGTGTTATATCCATGCTAATTGTTACGTTTGTTATTTTCATGGTTATTGGTGTTTGCATGTGTTATTCCCATGGTAATTGGCATGGTGTGTATGATTAGAAATAAATTGTAGGTATTTTTTTGTTTTGACTAAATATGTCAGTGCATACATTAGATAAATAAAATTATATATTTAAAAATGGATTCTATCTGCAATATTTGTTACTTAATTCGTTCGTTGTAATCTGCCACTTAACATATTTGTAAAAAAAAAAAAATTAACAAATAGATCTAATCATAATTTATCGTCATTCCTTGGGCTGCAACGAATCAGGGCAGAACAAAGTTTAGAGATAAACAAAATATTCTGTTGCAAGAAAGAGAGTCTTGTCTAAATAAAACTTTTGAGAGATGAAATCTAGCAATGGTTTTAAAGTTGGCATAGCATTGAGACAAAAATTACGGAATTATGAATTATTGAATGGAAACATGTGCACCTCTTTTGTCATCATCATATGCTGCTTAGAATGTGATCTTTCAAAATAAAATTACGTTGTAAAATTATTGGTGCAGTCTGAGGATTATTTTTTGCGCATTTATCCTATCCCAATAATTTCGGATTTATTTATATTTACTTTGGGAGGGTTGTATCGTTCGTCGGTGTTACCTAGTATGTTTCTTTCTCCTATGAGAGGATGGTATCGTCGGCGTTACCTAGCATGTTTCTTTCTCCTATGAGAGGATGGTATCGTCGGCGTTACCTAGCATGTTTCTTTCTCCTATGAGAGGATGGTATCGTCGGCGTTACCTAGCATGTTTCTTTCTCCTATGAGAGGATGGTATCGTCGGCGTTACCTAGCATGTTTCTTTCTCCTATGAGAGGATGGTATCGTCGGCGTTACCTAGCATGTTTCTTTCTCCTATGAGAGGATGGTATCGTCGGCGTTACCTAGCATGTTTCTTTCTCTTATGAAAGGGTGGTATCGTTGGTGTAAACTAGCATGTTTTTTCTCCCCTTAGAGGGTGGTATCGTCGGCGTAAACTAGCATGTTTCTCTCTCCTCCTCTTATTTTAGTAGTTTTCCCAATTGTCTCTAACACTGGCTCTACAGCCGAGATGTACTCCTATGGTGGGAAGGGGCGTCATTGTCTGACGGATCTCTGCAGCTCTATTCCTTCTGATAGTGGACCGGGACTGTTGGATCTTTTGGATAGCATTTTAACCCAGTCGCACCCTTAGTTTCCTGGCTTTTGTTTTTGTTTAAATATTGTTTCTAGCGTTCTGTGTATGCAGGCGTGGTGTGGTAAGCAGGCGTGGTGTTGTAAGCAGGCGTGGTGTTGTAAGCAGGCGTGGTGTTGTAAGCAGGCGTGGTGTTGTAAGCAGGCGTGGTGTTGTAAGCAGGCGTGGTGTTGTAAGCAGGCGTGGTGTTGTAAGCAGGCGTGGTGTTGTAAGCAGGCGTGGTGTTGTAAGCAGGCGTGGTGTTGTAAGCAGGCGTGGTGTTGTAAGCAGGCGTGGTGTTGTAAGCAGGCGTGGTGTTGTAAGCAGGCGTGGTGTTGTAAGCAGGCGTGGTGTTGTAAGCAGGCGTGGTGTTGTAAGCAGGTGTGGTGTTGTAAGCAGGCGTGGTGTTGTAAGCAGGCGTGGTGTTTAGAGACAGAGAAATGTCACAGAAAAACGTATATTAATTAATAACCGTAATTTTATTTGTAAGACCATTTTAAGGTCTATTATAGACTTAATATCAGTAAGAGACGCCCATGAGGAACGTGGTTTGATTCCTTCTTGGAATTAAATATGATTGCCCTGACAAATCTCACATAATAAAGGAATCGAAGGGCATTGTGTTAATAGTTTTGTGATAGTGCTATTCATACAAGCATCTATGTCCTCAGTGTTGTCCTGTCAGTGTGGCGATGGGCCGAAAGGTTTACAAATTCATTTGTTCCCCAATCTTATCAGAGTATTAAGTTATTCTGCTCCGACTTTTCTCATTAAAACAATTCAAAATATTTTTTTTACCATGTTTTACTTTCAGACTAATTTATTAATTTAGTTCTATGATGCTCACTAATGAATGTGTGAATGCGTCTGCTTTTTTTCATATTTTGTTATTTTCTTCTCATCACTTTTCTTTTCTTCCTGTGACGTTTGGTTTCATATCATGATATTTATAAAATCATAAGCATTTATATGGACTTACTGTCTTATCTGTAATTGTAATTCTATTGTAATTGTAGTCTTACTTATTGAATTTCTAACAAACCATACTCTTCAATGAATTGTCTAAATATGTTATTTTTAGACATAAAATGGGATATATGTGGTCAATGTGGAAATATATCTGCCACATACCCCAGTTTACCATTTAAAGATATATAATATATATTGATAGGCCTAATTGTAATGAATGGTAATTATCTGGGGGGTCTGGATATTGATATATATATATATCAATGTATCATATTGACTGCATGTTTATTTTACTTTCAGTTGAGAAAAGAGGCGCAATTTGTGCTAGCAAGGGCATCTTACTGAAGACCAAAGACTAGTAAAGAATGTACGAGCAAACTCGGCAAATCTAAAGTAAGTCTTTTGCAATGGACACAATTCACGAAAAAAATAAAACAAAGTCATAACATCAGCATGATACAAATAAAGGTGTGAATCTCATGGTTAGAGCATATTCCTCCGCCAAGATCTTTTGTTTCCCAATGACGTTACAAGTTGTCCACGTTATTTATTAATTATTATTTTTTTTGGTGTTGTCAATGCATTACAGAAAATATGCTAAGAGCGGTCACGGTGCCTTGATATCTCGGGGGCGTACAGTTGTTATGTTAACAAAAATGGATTATAAATATTTTCATAAAGGGGGGCTCACAAAAAAAGGCAGTGGGCCACCAAAGGTGAAGCAATAGCTATACGTAGTGTCAGACTCTGCTGAGTTTTAGTGGCTTAGGAAAGCCGGAAAATACCTAGTATATACGTCTAGTATGAGTTTGGAAATACCTAGTATATATGTCTAGTATGAGCTTTGAAATATATTTGACAATGAAATATATGTATATATGTCTTTCTTTTTTAGTTTCATAAATCCTAACTTAAGAATTTTGATTGCAACTGGTTGAATCGACTTTGCATCCGCTAGGAGCCGTTAGGATAGCAGCGTCGGTTCCCCCAAACCGTTGCACATATGCCAGTTCATGGATTCAGCAACCTACCCTACCAGAATCCTCTTCACTCCTCTGCCATTTGGCATTCTCTCAAAGTGTCCTGCCGAGCGTAGTTTTACTTCACAAGTCTCAATCAAGTATTCCAGGTTTCCTTTGCACGATAAAGAGGTAATTACTTGTTCCGACATATGTGCTGCAAATGGGTTTTATAAGGGATGCTGCTATCTGCGTCCAGATGTATGCAGAAACTACACATCTCTACATCTAATCAACCTGAACAGGTGTTGATTATTCATTACAAATTTAATTCAATTATTTGTTCACATTGTTCAACAGAACAGGCCTGCTCCTTATTTTAATTGTTTTTATATCAAACATTTAATGCAGTCGACAATCAGCTTGATCATTGTAGATTATCTATTAAAACCTGGGTAAGATCTCAGTATAGAACGTTAAAAACAAGATATCTTACTAAAACTATCATATCAAGATATCTTACTAAAACTATCATATCAAGATATCTTATTAAAACAATCATATCAATATAACTTATTTATAACTATTATATCAAGATATCTTATTAAAATGTTTGCAAATGCTTTCCCTTTTGAAACTGTCCCACGGACATACCATATAGAAGAAAACACGGGTTTTAAAAAAATGTTTTTAAATGACACATCAAGTTTTATTAAGAAATGGAACAAACCAGTAAAACATATCACAAAGATAACACAACGAGAGATTATAGTTAGAGAATATCTTATTCACAGATGTCAATACAATGATTCCAGCCAGATCACAACAACTGATCATCAAGAACGATGTTAACAAGATCTCATAATAAAGGGATCCTTATTCCAGATGATAATAAAATTATCATTGTCATAGATCATTTTAAAGATAATCAAAATTACCGTACGGAATTCTTTATCATCGACCCAATAAGTATTTTAAAAATCCATTAGAAAACTCTCCTATATCTACTCTCTAGGGCAAATGGCACATCTCACGAACAATAGGAAACATAAATAATTAAACAAACAAACAACAAACAACCCAACAACAACAACAAACAAATAAAAAACAACAACAAACAAACCAACACAAACAACAACAAACAAACCAACAACAACAACAACAACAAACAAACCAACAACAACAAACAAACCAACAACAACAACAAACAAACCAACAACAACAAACAAACCAACAACAACAAACAAACCAACAACAACAACATACAAACCAACAACAACAACAAACAAACCAACAACAACAAACAAACCACCAACAACAACAAACAAACCAACAACAACAACAAACAAACCAACAACAACAACAACAAACAAGCCAACAACAACAACAAACAAACCAACAACAACAACAAACAAACCAACAACAACAACAACAAACAAACCACCAACAACAACAAACAAACCAACAACAACAACAAACAAACCAACAACAACAACAAGCAAACCAAAAACAACAACAAACAAACCAACAACAACAAGCAACCCAAAAACAACAACAAACAAACCAACAACAACAAACAAACCAACAACAACAACAAACAAACCAACAAGAACAACAAACAAACCAAGTGTGAAATCCAATTAATTGTGTCCAGGTTTTTTTAAAGATATTTTTAGTTCACACTTTGACTAGAGTTGTAAAGCGTTTCCTGTAATCTATAGATTGTCTATAAAATGCATTTCAAGACTTAGCCAATGTGTAAAATAACATTATAACCATGGTGAATAAGAGTAAGATAATAATAATTATAAATAGTCAAAAAGTTATGATAACAATACTAATAGTTATAGTAATAATAATAATCGAACCCCGCCACATTGGCTCCTACTACAAAGACGTGACTACAAATCTCACAGTTTTATCCTGTTCCAAGCTAGAGTAAATTGTAATACACTTAACCCCTTTGGAAAAATCAATCCTTGTAAGTGATGCCAAGTCTCAAGTCTTAAGTTACATGTCACCCGAAGAAATAATATACAAGCTCATTACATTATTTTATATATACATACATAAAAGAATGAGCTAGGCTGGCCGTAACTCCAAAAGAGGCGAAAATATTCAGATACATTCGGATTCTTATAAGCAATCATAGTTATTTTCTATTATTTTACGGAAATCGAATAAATCCGAAAAAAAAAAAAAAATTAGATCTATTATATATTCGTTTTTATTTTAGTAAAAAATTAAGTGTTATTCTTATAAATTACAAATACATTCAAAATAACAACTAAGTAACGATTATAAGCATTTGATCCGGATGTAAAAGTTAGGAAAAAATTATTAATAAAAAAATTATGATGTCAGAAAATCATCGTATTGACCTTGATAATATTGCGTAATAAAAATAGAATTAATTAGATTTAAATTAATAGCCAAATGACGCCATATCGCGATTGTCTATTATAGCCACAGCTCTATGTTCCTTTGATTTAACAACCGTGCGTGATAAAGCTGATAAAGTATTTCCCCTTCTTAAAAGTAAAATTAATAACTATAATTTATTGCTGTTTAAATCTCTAAAAATTGCTAAAATTAAAAACAACTTTAGCTTTGTATTTTTAACATTGAATAAGTTTTTACTTTTCATTCATTCCAAAATTATGTTCACAGCTGTAATGTTCACTGCTCACGAGTCAAAAAACCTTATAATTTATTTTTGTACGCACCAGACGGAAAAAAAACAACTAAAAAAACCCACAATATTTCTATTTAAAAATTACTTTAAAAAAGTAATTTAAAATTAATTTTTTTTTTTTTTCATTTTAGTGGCATTGCAACGCATGCCACGTTCTCGCTAGTTTTATAATTTTAAAAAATAAAATTAACAAGCCTGTGAAAGAAAATGAAATTCGGAAGAAAATATCTTAGTTATTGTGATCGTAAGTAATGTTGTGTGGTCTTTGAAGGTATCCACTACCGGTAACTCTTGTAATATCTTGTAATCAATTTTTTCTTGAATGCTCTCCCCTTTGACCTTTAAAAAATATTTTTAAAAATTATATAAAAAATTTTTTTTCAAAAATATTAACAAGAAAAATGATCATAATATCAATAATAAGAATAGGTAATAGTGACGTAGCTTGGGGGGGGGAGGGTTTGGGGAGTGCGGACCCAACCAGGTGACACCATCTTAGAGTTGGGGGGGGGGGGGGTGGAAACCAAATTAAAACATAGCGTATTTACAGAACACACCCTGCTCGGTCTAACAAATTTTCATAAAAGGATAACTGATCACATTTAAATTTTCCACCCATGTATCATGTAACACATGCAAATGTGTGCTTTATTAAAAGTTAAAGGTTGATGTGTCAGGAATGAGGTGACCCTATGATTAGGTCAGACAAACACCATGTTGGTCATGATTCAACACCGGTTGAAGAGTTCGGTAATTTTGCTTAAGTGACAGGAAGCATCAGTAACCGTAACTCTGAGACATAAAGCTTTCCATTGATACCAAATACGATGTGGTCGGGTGATTCTAAGAACGTCTTAATTAAATACATTTATCTCCTGACCTACCACTAATTAATTTTTGTTCTTGCCATTCTTATACCGTGTACGTATTTTAACAAGAAGACATCCATTGTTGAGGTCGGGGGGGGGTGGGTTAAGTATGGTGACAACATGAGTTTACCGCACCAGTTTGACACTAACCGTAGCTAAACCACTGAATTAATAATAATGCTAGAGCACTGAAGATGAGCAAGTCAAAGTCATGAGTGGGAGCCCAAGCCAAAGTCATGAGTGGTAGCCCAAGTAAAATTTATGAGTGGGAGCCCAAGTCAAAGTCATGAGTGGGAGCCCAAGCCAAAGTCATGAGTGGGAGCCCAAGCCAAAGTCATGAGTGGGAGCCCAAGTCAACGTTGTGTTCAAAGCTTAACCGCCTCAACAGCTTCTTGGAAGAACCAGTGTACGGATGCGCACAAGTGTGTTTTGTTTTGTCTTTTTTTATCATGTGGTATTAGCTGACAATTTCTGTTTCTGTAATTTAAAATAATTTAGTAAAAATAAACAAAAGGAAGTCACTCCCTGGAAAATAAGTCGTGGCAATCGTAACTAGGATTAGCCAATAAAAGAATACAATTGTAATAATATTGTTTTTATGAAGTGTGGGGTGGGAGGAGTTAAATATAACAAACAGATACATTCTTAAATATGTGTAAAATTATATTAAATGCTTTTCAATAATTTGAAAAATAAGGGTTCATGTTAGGTAAAAATTCATACCATGCCTAATACTAAAAAAATTAGTTCAGTTTTCGGTATATAGAGTTACCTGTAGTTAGGACGCTATTTTTAAGAAATATTAGATGCATGTTATTGAACGTGATTACCTGATTTATGAGGGCAAGATCATAATGTAGGCCTCTTTTATTCTTTTATTGTGTCTAAGATTATCATTTAAAGTTCCTAAAATTGTGTATAACTTACTAAATTATAAATAAATAGGGCCTAATTATTATACTGTTTAACCTGCTCGACTGCTTGGCAATGATGGGCTTGGCACAATAATTCACAATATTAATAATATTATTATTGACTGCCTATTTAATTTAAGCCTATTATTATTATTATATTATACTTTTGGCTAATGTATAGAGATGATCCCGTGACGTCATTTGCATGCCTTGTCCCTGGTTCCGATAGGGTCAAAATCCTGGTTCCGATAGGGTCAAAACCCTGGTATGCTGATACTGATAGGGTCAAAAACCCCAGTCCAGGTTTAGGGATAAATTGAGGGTTCAGGTTAGGTTTAGGGATAGAATTAGGGTTCAGGTTAGGTTTATGGATATAAAATGAATAAAACAAAGTAGGGTTAAACCTGAAAAAAGGAATGCAACAATTTTTTAATTTTTTATACTGTTTTTTCTGTTGTTTTGTTCGCTAATGAAGACTTCCTGCTGACACTTTGGTTGTTTTGTTGCATTCATTTTTTCAGGTTTAACCCTGCTTTGTTTTACTCAGTTTATTTTGTGCTGACCTGATTGCAGTCTCTCCCCTTATTACCCTTTAGGTTTAGGGATACATTTAGGACACAAGTGTGGGGTCGTGGCCACCAAGATGGCTGCCATGGTGCTTATCTCTCCAAATTTACCTAATACTTATACTTTATTCTTTGAACTATAAATTTTCAACTATTACTACATTAAACTTACTAATTACACTGTCACTGACTGAAGTTTTAGTTTTGAATGTTGGAAAGATAAACTTGACCTTACAATTTTCAAGCATATTTTAACATTAACAGTACATGAACTACGAACTACGTGTCATTGCACCCTCTAAATTAAGACAAAGTTATAAACTCAAACGCAGTACACAGCTCATAATTAGGCCCTATTTATCTATTATTAATGCACAAAATGAAGAGCAAAATAAAACAAAATTAATGATTTAATGTGATTATGATTTCCCTAATGCTTACTTATAAGTTATACTGTTTAAACTGTTCTGTTTTTTCCCCAGGTAGAAAATTTCACCATCAACTGACTGGGTTAACCACTTCTATCTCAACAAACATGTCTCTAGGTGTTTAGAACAATACTATTAATATATCAAGTTCTTATATAAACGTTTTCAAAAGGGCATTATAGTTATAGTTCCTTACTCTTCCACGTATTGTACCAGTAGTTAAAATAAAATTTATTAGAACAAGAATGGACAGTGAGAAAAGTTCACATAAAAAAGACATGGACAATGCAGTGTCAGAAAATCCTGAAGCCGCACCAGGTGATTGGATCAAAGAGTTGTTTGCACCGATTTATGATTTTGATGCCATTGTTGCTGCTGGTAAAGATGGCTACAAACTGGAAGAATCCAAAATAAGAAGGGCTCCAATACTTGATCCACAGACAGTGCGAGAAGTATTTGAAAAAGTTCATCAACGGATAGTTGATGCTGAAAAGCAGAAATTGAAAGAAATTGATGAGAAAAAACGTAAGAAATGGTTTTTAATAACTATGTTCTTGTGCAAAATTATAGAAAAAATAAGCTTTAATTTATACATTTATTGTAGATAAACCTGTAAAAAAAAAAATGTATTAAATTTTAAAAGGCAATTAAATAAGTAACACTGACACTAGGTAAGGGAAAACCTGAAAAAGGACACAAAAGAGGCTTCTGCAGAAGGCTTTCTTCAGCGAACAAAACAAGTGGTCAACAAAAATAAACTAAAATAACTTATGATTATTTCATTTTACCTAGCCTGATTGGAGTCCTCCACTTATTATTCTTTTTAGTTTTAAAATATGATTTCAAATTGCAATATGAATATTAGTCTCTTTCTGTATGTTTAGCACATAAAACAATACACTGGCAAATATAATATTATATTTTTGTTAACAGAAGTTGAGCTAGACAAAAAGATTGATCCTCGTAAATCAAGTATATGGGACACAGATGAAATTGATATGCTTCGAAAAGTTTATAAATCTGCTAAAGGTATTTTATTTGACAATTACTTTATTGTTCTAGAGTAACTATTCAGTACTGGTAGTGTTCATTCTGTATGATGTAACACCCTGCATTCCTAATGTACCGGTACATATACCGGTATGTTTGTAAATCGATACTCAATGTAATTAAAAGCTAGGGATAACATCACATTGCAGTCCGTCACTTTTCAAATATTTAATTTTCTCTTTTATTCTAATTTTGATTGGAATACTTTTTTTTTATCTAAGGCTTTAATTTCCAGCAGTATTTTCATCAATTAGAAGTCTTTTTTTTTTTACATAAATTTTGCCTTTACTTGAAATTAAAATACTTTACAACCTCTTTTCATCATTATTAATATTATTTATGCAATCAGCTGAAATTACAAAACTGGAAGTTGCCCTGAGAGAACAGGTGTCCCATAATACCAGCTTGGAGGCTACAGTCACAAGGCAGAGAAAGGAGATTGAACAGCTGAAAGGACAATTGTCAGAGGCGAAGAAATCTAACTCTAGGCTGGTCATTCACAGAGACAGTCTCCAAAAGGATCTGGCAGTCCTGGAAGTGAAATTATCTGCTCTGACCGACATGTGGCACGACATCGAAGCAGAAAAGGTTTGTTATCAGAGTAAGGGGGGAGGAGATGCTCATGTTTTTTTTTTCATGTAACTAACCGAGTTTCAATAGTTTTATTTTCATCATTAGGTTTCTAAGATAATCTATTACATGTGATACAGTTTGTACTCGTGTTCAGTATTAAATAAAAGGAATGTACTCGGGATGTTAATATATCATTATTGTCTCAGGATGTTAATATATCATTATTGTCTCAGGATGTTAATATATCATTATCTGTCTCCTTTGGCATACCATACCTTTTACTTTTAGAAAATTGATTTTGATTTTCCAACTTTTTTCTCACACTCAAGGCCACAGTGATATTTATAGGATGGTAAGCTTGCACTTGAAAGTTCATCTGTATTTAGAACTTTTTAAGAATTTCTTTCATAATCATCCCACCAATCAAAATACCAACCATTTACCTGTGTGTTGATGTGCCTAGTAGATCAGTACAGACAATAGCAGTGTTAGCAAAGACAAAACAAGCTCTGATTTAATCTGTGTCAGAAATCTTAGAGTAAAATTTGAAATTTAATCAAATTGTGGAGGCCAACACTTCTCCCAAAAAAGTGTTTACTTATTGGGTTCCTAATACCTCCTGATGCACCCCCCTCCCCCACTTTTTTTTCCCCCTTATATGTGACTTTATTTTATTATACACCAAGCTAGTATTGGAGTACCAGTACCTTAATTGTTAAGAAAATATTCTTTTTAAATTTAATAATTTTCACAACAAAATAATAATAAATCAAGTCATAATTTCTACAGGATATTTAGCTTCAGTATGTTAATGTTGTTTTTTATATTTTTTTTTATTTTAAGGTTAAAGCAATGGAGGATGCCAAATCTGGACACATGGCTTTAGATAAAGAGAGACTCACAAGGCAAAATCTGGAAAGCCAGCTGTTACAGGCAGCTAATAATGCGCTTCGTGAGAAAGCGTTGATAGAAAAAAACATGGCAACAAAATACGAGATTGAAATCTGTGACTTACAGGAAGTAGTTCGGGACTTAACAGCCGAACTGCAAGAAGAGAGAAAACTCCATGCAGCTGCTAAACGAGGACTAGACCACTTGAGGAAGCATTTTTCCAGTTTACCTTTAAACAATCTCATTCCACCCAATGCAGTTTTTAAAGATGATGTTCAATACATTGATCACTGCAGCTGACGATGAGACTTTCATCTTGTTTCTCTTGAGTGAATTTATAACTACTGGATGGCATGGCAGTGACACCTTTCCCTGCCAAATCTGCCATGCCATCTGCTGCACAGAGTCCTTCTTCACCGATACTGTAGTTGAATTAATTTTCTTTCCCTTTTTCTAACTTGAAATTGCTGGATGAAAATGATACATTTACTGTTGCTGATTTGATATAATTTTAAAACTATATTTCTGCCCAGAAGTGCAACCTCTTTAAGAGGTTAAAGTTTGTTGTGCTGTTTACTTTACACTTCCATGCAACGCATTTCATACTTCCAGGGCAGATTTTCAATACCGGGTACTGAACTAATACTAGCTAGAGAATAGATTTACTAGTTGACATGGAAAGTTTTACTACCTACAGAATTTACCAGTTGAAATGGAAAGTTTTACTACCTTGAGACTAGAGAGATTTACTAGTTGACATGGATAGTTTTACTACCTGCAGAAGATAGATTTATTAGTTGAAATGGAAAGTTTTACTACCTTGAGACTAGAGAGATTTACTAGTTGACATGGATAGTTTTACTACCTGCAGAAGATAGATTTATTAGTTGAAATGGAAAGTTTTACTACCTTGAGACTAGAGAGATTTACTAGTTGACATGGATAGTTTTACTACCTGCAGAAGATAGATTTATTAGTTGAAATGGAAAGTTTTACTACCTTGAGACTAGAGAGATTTACTAGTTGACATGGATAGTTTTACTACCTGCAGAAGATAGATTTATTAGTTGAAATGGAAAGTTTTACTACCTTGAGACTAGAGAGATTTACTAGTTGACATGGAAAGTTTTACTACTTAGAGACTATATAGATTTACCAACTGACATGGAAACTGAAACTTTTACTACCTAGAGACTAACTGAAATGAAAAGTTTTACTACCTAGAGACGATATTTACTAGCGGACATAAAATGTTACTACCTAGACTATTATTATTGATTATCAAAATACAAACACATCACCATACATCAGAGCGCATCAATAGTCTTGCTCACCCTGACAAAATACTTCTTGAGCAGTCATGACGGCTACATTTACCAATTAGATGTGTTTTCGTATGGCTGTCCAATAAATATTATTTGTGGAATGTACATTTTCTGTCACATGATCTGACCAAACATTTTCAAGTTTGCATTAACATTATTAAGGATTTTAGTGTCTCTTGTAAAATTTAGAAAACTGGATGTGTTTAGAGTTCTTCTTATCCATGATGGATTGAAACCTTGTTATCAATATTGAGATTTTACCCTCAAAATTATATTCAGGATAAATGACTTAAACATGATATCATTCAAGGATGTCTTCAACATCGAGATGCAAGATATGTCCAGCTAGTTGGACCAGCTAGATAAGATGACCTCCCAGATAACATGTCCTGCTGGATTGGACCACTTCTTTCTCTAGGCCAGTGGTCGGCAAATTGTGGCTCGGCCAGTCGGCCACAAATCCGTTTTGACTCCGAAAAACATGGGGTGCTTGACAGGTTCTTGAAAAGAAATTTGGCTCTCAAACATTTTTTTAAACGCCCTGCTGCTGATTTTTGGCTCTTTTGACAAATGAGTTTGCCGACCAATGCTCTAGGCTAAATGCATGTTAGCAAAAAAATGTATGAAATGAAAAGACAAAACAAGGGGACCTGTTTGAGAGCTTTTAATTCACAATACAATGGCAAATAATTGGGACTTACATGTATAAGAGAAGCAGTGTGGGCTTGGGGTGTATGGGCCAAGTAGAATTACAGCAACTGAAGATATCAAACTGGTTTTGTTTTTAACTTACTGCCATTAATTTCTTTTATGGTAGGAGATAAATTTAGTTCATGATCAAATGTGAATGTATACAAAAGCTAAATTTTAATACTTAACTTTTTGTGTTTTCTTTGACAGTTTTGGGTAAGATTGTTTTTGTTGACAGTTTTGGGTAAGATTGTTTTCTTTGACAGTTATAGTTTAGATAAGATTTTCCAAGTTTAAAAATCATAAGACAGGTCTACACCAATTGTGTATTTAAAAAAAAAAAAAAAATTCAGTGCTCTTGTGATCTTCACAAATGACCATGAAACATAAGAAAATTTCAGAGGTGATTGTGGAAAAACAATTTTTAATCCAAATTAGCTGTGAATTGGATTAAAAGTTCTTTTGAAAATGACTTACTTTGAAAAAAAAAACAATGTTGAGTAGGTACCTGAGAGTTATATTATTAATCTAGCTTTGATAATAGGGTACAAAGAAATTAATATTACTCTAGATCAGGGAGTCCTCAAACTTTTTAATCAGGGAGGCCAATTTACAGTCCCAAAGAAAAACATACTATCCAATTCCTATGCACACTGCACTTATCTTATTTGCAGTACAGGAAAGTAAAATATTGAAAATGAAGAACATTTTTAATGAACATCATGTTACTAGTATTTCAATTGGAAGCCTGCTTTTGGCTGAATAGATCTTCAATGTCCGGTGCTATATTTGTCACTGCTACGCGGGTAACTGGTTAAGGATCCCTTTTGCAGGCTGGCTCTGGATCATGGGCCATAGTTTGAGGACCCTTGCTCTAGATTTTAAAAAATCCTATTTTTCTTCTAATTTCATTTAAATCACATAGTGAATTTATTATTATAAAAACTATGGTTAAGATTAGTATCTCTTAAATTTATCACAAATTTTAGATTATCATCTAAAAATGTAGATTGAGTTTTTTCCTTGAAAGCTTATGATGTGATTTTTGTTAAGGAACTTTAAAAAAATTAATTAAACCCTAAAAACCAAAGCTTTTATCTTATGGCTCAGAAATGTGTTGGTGGGGGGTGTTGGAGGGGGTGGCTGTGTAGGAGTGTGGCAGAATGAAGTTTACATTTTTTAAAATATTGGAATTTTGAAAAAGCCAACAAATTATGATTATAATGATGGGAAACAGCATATGTCTGTGTAGTGTTTGTTTGTTTCAAAGATTATGTCACAGGATGATGAAAAAATAAAGATCTTTTGACTGACCCAATGCACTGCTATTTCTAAAACGGTCGTATTAAGCTAACACCATTATAAGTAACAGTTTGTATCATGATACATATGACATATTTATACAACTGCAACAGAGCTGAATGTTTGTCTTCAAGCGTACACCTGGCTTATTTGACCTCATAGAGAGATTTTTTCTATACAAATATCACTTAATTGAAGAATAACATCAAAATAGTGATTTCAGTTTAACATAGGAATACACAAGAATTTAAATGATTAAAATCGGTACAGACTAAATAAAAGGTTTGATTTAAAAAAAAAAAAAAAAATTGAACTGAAACTAGCAAAACAAAAATTTCACCATCATGAAAAATCAAAATAGTGATTTCAGTTTAACATAGGAATACACAAAAATTTAAATGATTAAAATCGGTACAGACTAAATAAAAGGTTTGATTTAAAAAAAAAAAAAAAAATTGAACTGAAACTAGCACAACAACAATTTCACCATCATGAAACATCTACTACCGGTAACAATAATTATGACAGTCACATTTTACAGCCTTATTGGTTTCTAGTGCCGTACGTACAAGGTGGGTGGGGGCATAAAAACTTCATATTTTGTTTCTTATAAGTATTTCCTGATCCATAATTTCATTTAAGTTAAATAAAGGAACAGTTGAAGAGATACACACTTCAAATTTGATGAGGATAACCAATAAAGCATTACAGTATATGAACGTCATCATGTAATTATTTGACCAAGGTGATGATCAATCAGACAAAACCAAAATATCACCAAGATGTCAGACATTTCTATCAAAAGTTGCAAATATTCACGCACTACATCTGGAGCACATCCACACAATTGGTTTCACGACAAAAAGTTTATCATAGTAAACATTATTTGTTGGATGAACTATGACACAAAGCAAAGTTGATTATTTATTATGGTAAACATTATTGTTTGGATGAATTATGACAAAAGTGTCGGGGTTACCCCCTCGACATGTAGGGAGTAGTTATTCTGGCCAAACAAATCAAAAACTGAAAATTCCCCATTTTCATAATTCATAAATTCATAGTTCCTTCTATATAAATACAGTAGAAATTCATGTGTAATTTTATCATAAAATTTAACATTTATCATAAAACTTATTCATAGCAATACACTCAAAGAGTGGCTGTAAAATTGAAAAAAAAAGTGAAAGTTATGGCACAGTCCTGTCTTGTATACATACAATCCTCAGTTGTATTGAATGACTAAGAATGACATCGAATGCACATACAATAACACAATCAAGCCAAATAGGCATTTGTTGACACTCTGGCATAACGTACCGGTACAATCAACTTGAATACCAGCACCTGCAGACACCCAGACATGATGTACCGGTACAATCAACCCATTTACCAACACTTTCATGCTCAGACGTGGAATATACAATGACAGGGTGATTAGACACATATCACTTTAAATGACATGACTGCAAGGGACATATTTTAAACATATTAGTATCAGAGTGAATGAGAAAACATGCCAATGCCACAGCTGTTACAGACTTGGCACTAAAATATTTCGTTACACCAGGACGACATTTAACATATGAAGAGTAACGTTCACATTGCAAGGTACAGTTTGAGCGTGACATAACATCATTTTAAAATTTACGTGGGATAAAAAAAAGTAGCTTGATTTTTTTTTTGAAGGCCTATATCAGCAAGCACTTAGGCATCAATTCTCCTACAGTCCAAATGGTTTCAAGTGGGATATGTATAGTCCAACGTTGAGGGTGTAAAGACTAAGTTAGTAACATGATTCATGCAGTAAAGAAAAAAAAAGTAACTTGTCTGAACACTTTGGGTCACTATTTAAAATCACCCAAAAAAACAAAGGTTCCCAACTTTAAAAAAAAATATATAAACCATTTTTTTTTTTTAAATGACACATGCTTGCCATCTCCCTTTACCCCACTTTCATCATTCAGAAGGTTCAGATGTAATGAAAATTAAAGATTCAGTGACTCTCCGGATGACTTCTTAGATCATCAGTGTATCTGCAATTTAGGAACTGCTGCTATGAACAATGTGCTCTTATTTCTGTATGCAGCTGTTGACATCACTTGGCCATCCTTTCCACCTGAGTTACTTCTCCTGATCAACATTTTAGGAACTAAGTCTCAGAAAATTTATTGTTGCAGTCATGTCCTTTTGGGACACAGAAGCAACAGAAATGAAGGGTTTAGCACAATGATTACTCCCTAAAATTAGCATATTTGAAGTCACAGTAAACAATGATTACTCCCTAAAATAGCACATTTCAAATCAGTTGGAATAATGATTATTTTAAAACCCATTAGACAAAAGATATTTTAAAAACAAGAAAAAAAAAAAAAACACTGGTTCATACTAAATATTCATACTTGAGGAAAAAAATGTTTCTTTCATATAATTTAAATTTGATACAATTGCAAGCATTGCATTAAAATGTACACCCCCCTGTTGCTGCAAGGGGTTGATCTATTTATAGCTATACCCATAATGCCTTTTCCACTTCATGGCCAAACATATATTTATATGGATAAATATTTATATAAAATCCAGATTTTCCAAGTGTTTTTATATTGTATCACCTACGGGATATGATCACATTTTTGGGGTTTAACAAAGCTTGAACTTGAATGATTTAACAAAGTCAAATCACAAAATGCATTTTAAAAAAAAAATGAAAAAAAACAACATTTAAATAGTATAGCAAAAAAAAAAAAAAGAAAAATACATTTAAGCTAAAGACCCATGGCAAGCCACATCATCATCTATGGCACTAGAATCTCTGGAGGGCTCTGGCCTGCATCACCACATCCTTCCATTTGGACTGACCATGGCACACACACAACTTAGTAATTTTACCTCATTTTTATCTCAGAGTCCCTGGCTATTTGGTTCAAAAATTTCAAAGTCCATTCTGGTCTCAACAGATACCGTATTTTCCGGCATATAAGACGACTTTTTAACCCATGAAAATCTTTTCAAAAGTCGGGGGTCGTCTTATACGCGGGGGTTCGTCTTATGAGCTGGTGTACAGCCCAAATCCTAGATTTTAAAAGGAAAAGTAGGGGGTCGTCTTAAACGCGCAGTTGTCTTATACGCCGGAAAATACGGTAATCCTTGAAACGTTCGCTTAACATTTTGATTTATTAGCAGTTACAGTTTTACTAACTTTGACATGACCAGTCGTGATTTATGAGTCCAAATAGTTTTATGATAACCTCAGTGGCTTTCCAGTCAGCATTTTTGTTTTTGGTGTAAGAAATTTGCCCCTGGGTGTGTGGGTCCCAGGTCTATTGCTGTGCAAAGAAAACACACAAAAACTTGGACAAAATTAAGAAGGCTTTTTTTTCTCCTGCTTGTGGAAGTCATTTCTTCCATTTGAATCGTCTGCAGAAATTTCTAGGGCAGATTTGCAACAAGTCTAAAGGATTATTTTGATATATGCACACAGGGTCGATGCACTAAGCCTGTAAGGACACTAACCCTAACCCTAAAGGACTACTTGGCTAACTACTTGAATCAAACTGTTTTATCAAAGCCCGCTCGGGAACTCTGGTCCATGCAAGACATTGGTTTCACAGGAAAAGCTAAATTGCAAGGATAGGGTCAACAGTTACTACCATCAATCAAACATCTTGTACCCTTATTTCACAAGTCTCTAAAGAATGGGAGATTTTCTCTCCATAATGGAAGGGAAAATAAGCCATTTTAAAAATATTTGTGACTCCTCTTTCACTGATAGTAACAAAAAAACAACAGGTTCATCTACTGTAATTATTTGACATTCTAGCTTCTAGAATGACATTATTAAAAACATCTTTAGAGTACGGTACACCATTACTTCCTATTCTTTTTCAAACGTAATACTGGGAATATAAGAAATTCACATACTTGTTCACATTCACACTTACATATATAAACAGTTATTTTTATATATGTATGTATGTATATATATATATATATATATATATATATATATATATATATATATATATATATATATATATACATATATATATATTATAGAGTAAATAAAAAAAATACACACATTTTTTCATACACACACACATATATATACACATATATTTATATATATATATATATATATATATATATATATATATATATATATATATATATATATATATATATATACATACACATTTACATATGTGTGCACTTGTTGTATAATCCAGTACTTTATGGCACACACGATTATACACATATGTGAAAAACATCACACACATTTGACAAATGTCACACATGATTATACAAAAATATGAGAAACGAAAAAAATCCATAGTTTACTGTAATCATAGTTGTGTTTACCTCTCAGTTAAGTAAGCACCTTATAGGAAGCATACAAATCTTTAAGAGAAACATGTCTCATGGGAGAGCAGAGCAAGACATCAGCACACTGAAGACATTACTGAAGCTTTATGCTTTCATTCATTCATGTCCGACCTATGGACTGTAACAGTTGTTCACAACTATTGATACCGGTCATGTCCAACCTATAGACTGTAACAGTTGTTTACAACTATTGATACCGGTCATGTCCAACCTATGGACTGTAACAGTTGTTCACAACTATTGATACCGGTCATGTCCAACCTATGGACTGTAACAGTTGTTCACAACAATTGATACCGGTCATGTCCGACCTATGGACTGTAACAGTTGTTCACAACTATTGATACCGGTCATGTCCGACCTATGGACTGTAACAGTTGTTCACAACTATTGATACCGGTCATGTCCGACCTATGGACTGTAACAGTTGTTCACAACTATTGATACCGGTCATGTCCGACCTATGGACCGTAACAGTTGTTCACAACTATTGATACTGGTATCCTGAATGCTGCAAGATATACAAGATTTCTAAAATTTAAGTAAGCTCTTATTGAATGTAATTGTAAATAATGAAATCGCTCAATACTCCAAAAGACCTACTGAGCCTTGCTTGCTAATGTGGTGCTGGTTATGTCCCCTCCATTAGGGGGAAACTTCATTGCCATTAATGGATCTGAATTGAGATTTTGAAGACTACAGCTAAGACATGGCTTAAGTTTTTTTAATGCAATAACTGCAAACATGCTCCAAACCCAGTATTAGAGACAAACAGCTTGAATTATGTCAACACTGGCCATTAAAAGACTATTCCTTTTAAAACTAATTGGTTTATTCTAAAATTACGGTCCAGCATTTGTTATCAAAATCACTTCAGAGTAAGAAAAGCACCACAAAAATGCACCGAAATAAAAAAAATTTGTCTAAAAAGCTACAGTGCTGATAAATAGGACAATTGCTTAGCACAACAATCACACAGCACAACAATCACACCTCACAACAATCACACAGCACACCAGCATTTTTATGGAATTTTTTTATCACACTCAGCGAGAAATTAACATTACAATAAAGACAAAAGTTTGCATTTCAGCTGGCTCACAGGTTTGTGTTAGAGGACAACATATGTAACAATATCAGGTCCGAATCGCTTCCAGACCTCCACCTTTTGGTGTTTTTTGTTTTGTTACAATAGAACCGGGTGTACAGTCCAATATTTTGTACATGCCTTTCAGTGGTGAAACTGGAATTGTATAGGGGGATGGGTGGGGGAGGGGGTTTGCTTGGTGTATAACGGACTCACTGGATCCCAGGTCATGAACAAAGGGTAAAGATTAGGGGGTGGATCATAAACATTGGACACAAGCAGCATTACAGGAACATCAGATGATGGCTGATAACATGACCGACCATCACATGAGGTTCCAAAGCATGACTGACCATTACCAGATGGCCAAATATTTCATCGATTTTCTGACAGATACTTTGGCCACACACCCATCCAGTAGAAATGAGGCCACTGATAACTCAAGTCAATGGGAAATGTCGAGAAAATCTGCTAAAATCTTTATAAAACTAGAGCATGCCTAAAAAAATGTTCATGGTTGATACATGTCAAGTAATCAACAAAATAATGACAGAAACAACAACTAGCACATCTAGAGGATCAATAAAAAGAAATATAACATAAGAAAGATCACCCTAGTATAACAAAGAATACTGTGCTGCACACATTTGTTCAAACGGCATTGGTATGGGGAGGAAAAGGGGGGGATGGTGGTGGGGGCCGTGAGGTGGGGGGAGAGGGCGTGAGATGGGGAGGGGCATGAGGTGGGTGGGGGGGACTTTAGGTGGGGGTTTGAGGGTTTGGTGGGACTTTTAGGTGGGGCTGAAACTGAAGTGGTCCCCCACAAAGGGGGATGAAAACAAATGTCCTGCATTTTTGCTAGACAACTTACTCGATCCCATATCAGTCTTACACATTCTAGGATCAGGTTTTGTTGTGCAGCTGTGAGGACTTTAGCCTTACATTTGCCCATCATAATGTGGCCTGACTCCACTGGAAACAGATCCATTTAATGACCTCAGAAATGCAGAAGAAGCTGAAAGAAAATTCAAAATTAAAAACAAAATAATTTACAGTGAATTATTTTTGTTGCACATTTCTTTAAAACACAAGCAAACAACATCTGGAACAGAACAACATTTTGACCTAATTAGATCTGTATGGTTTAATGCTAATGGGTTTGGACCAACAGCACAATTTGAGATACATTGCTATGTATTTATACACTATATTGACTAGGAGTGTCTGTCTCCACTGAGAATGTATGCAAAGACAGCAAGCAAAATAAACAACATAAAATGCATCTGATGAATTAAATGACACAACTTGAACACCCCCTCAACACTCACACACACAGCAGACACACACAGCACACTTGTATGCCCAAGCACCAAATCTGGCCGTCTGCTTATAGCACTGTTATTTACTAGCACAACAATGTTATTCATGACAAGAATATTACACATACGGGGTAACTAACACAAGCAGATTACGGCACATCCCACAGTGCCCTCTGACAATGAGAATGCCACTTCTGGCATATGCTCATAGCAGTTCTCATATTTCACCCAGGTGTATGAACATTTCCATAATATTGATGACCCACAAAATGTTGAGTCTCACAGACAGAGAGATGTAACACCCTCATACAATGCCATTTTTAATTTATTTCGTAAGAAAACGTGACTCCTCTAGGACATCTGATGATAATCAAAGTATCTAAAACAACATGATGAAAACATGACAATGTGGAGGCAGTTTGTCTTCCCATCTTTTCCAACAACAAACATGAATGAAGATTTTGATTGGATGGAAACCTAGCTTTTTATTTTTGTTTCAGAATGACTGAACACTTGAGTCATAAAAACGACCCATCAATTAACGCTGATCACATCGAGTTATCCGAATCAAAGCAGTCTATGCTGGTGTGGAAGGGACTGCTGGAGCTATCATCAGAGAACATCGGCGCGTTCAGCCAAGGGCTCTCGCTCTCATCTTTCTTTGATTTCCGCCCTGTGCCGCCACCACTCGGTTGTGTGCGCATCTCCTTGCCGACACCGGAGGTTTTGAGTGGCAAGCCGGCCTCCCCCCGAGGAGGTAGAGAGCTGTGCTGCAGCTTCGGCTGCGGTTGAGCCAAGTGCTGCAGGACAGGCTGCTGAACATGGTGGTGATGCGGCTGTTGCAAGTGGTGGTGATGCAGACTTGAAGATTTTTTGTTTGACTGCTGCTTCATCAGCGATGACCACGACTGAGGCAACGACTGAGGTTTTTGTGGTTTCTGTAAACCCAGGTCAGAGGTCGTGGGAAGTGACGGCACAAACATGGAAGAGGGCTGATACAAAGGAAATGTACTAGATGACCCTAACTTTAATTTCTGTTTGACTGAAGAAGAAACAGTTGGGGTTAGACATTTAGAGTTTTGAGAATCCTTCTGATTTGTGTCCCGTCCTTCATCTAAAAATGTTGCGGTCTGCTCCAGCTGTGTCAGTATTGGAACCCGTGATAAAAAAATGTCATTTCTCGATGACTCCTTACCCATGGAGTCACCATGCTCTTTTTTTACTTTTAACTTCATCTGTTTCTTCAAGGCCACCTCAATCTCCTTGAGGGTGGACAGAGGCAGCAGAGTGACTTTCCCCGACTGTGGAAGACGAATGCTGACGTTACTGCAGCAGCACGAGGCCACTTCTCGAACACGCTCACTGGATAAGGTCACGGATGTTGGTTTCCATAGGAACAGAGCGGTCAGCTGGTCTTTGGGCAGAGCGAGACGGAACAGGACCTCGTCCAGTAGACAGAAGGGCTGGGGGGTTCTGTAAGTAAAGATCAAACAAATATGATTTGGGTATAACAATGCTTTAATATGCAAAACAGGGTGGATCTGTTAATGCCAGACTTAAAGCCAAACTGTAAAAATGTACTCAAATAAAACCCTTTAACTGTCACAACTGCTGATGACCAGATGTTTTTCCCCTTTCTGTGGGGTCAAGGTCAATACAATCAACCCTGAAGCATCATTAAAAATGTGATTCAATGTACATTGGTTAAGGGGAAATCAATCTATCTATCTATACATGAGTTTGCTTCCCATTTCCGTTTCTACCAGTGTGTTACTGTGCTTTCATCACGTCTTTTCTTTTTTGGGATCAATCGGGTGTGACATGAGCTCCATTTTTTTTTTTAAACTGCCATTATGTCTGATGCTGGAGAGGGTCGCCTTCTGGATTACAAAATCAACACAGACTTTCTTTATTGGAATTATTTCAAATGGATTCAAATGAAAGCAATGATTTCAGAGATATTCCACAGGTCAGTGATGACTGCATAAGCTCTAGTGGTGAAGACTACATAAGACAATTTTACCCCTAAGCTTATTCATATTATTACAGACAAATTCGTTTTTGAAGGGATAGAAAAAAACAAAGAAATAGGATCCCAAAAACCTATCCTTACGAGACACTTATGTTTCTGAATGTTCTGGCACATTAACTAATAAAAAAATGGATCAAGTAACTTCAATTGAAATGGAATTTTTTAACTCATTTCGTGCTTTCCCCCTTATATTTTGTATGACAAGGTAGTTAACCCTTAAATTTTGTATGACAAGGTAGTTCCCCTTTGTATTTTGTATGACAAGGTAACTCCTCCTTGTATTTTGTATGACAAGGCAGTTCCACCCTGTATTTTGTGTGAAAAGGTAGTTCCCCTTTGTATTTTGTATGACAAGGTATTTCCCCCTTGTATTTTGTATGACAAGGTAGTTCCCCTTCGTATTTTGTATGACAAGGTAGTTTCTCCTTGTATTTTGTATGACAAGGTAGTTCCCCCTTGTATTTTGTACAAAAAGGGTTGTTAATGAAAAAATTCACCAACATTACAATTTTCTTTATGGTACAGGTACTTATAACTGGATATTTTTTTGAAAGAATATTGCTTCTAGTATCTCAAAATCTTAATTTTAAGATAGACTGAACAATTTATGGAGCATTAAGTTTGGTTGAATGCAGAAGTTGGGTTGAATGCAGAAGTTAAAGAGTGAAGATTTCCTGGCTCTGTACAGGTCAAGGTCAACATCAACATATGTAATACACAAAAAATAAGTAAATAACCTTCAAGTAAAACTTTATCCAAATCTCTACTCATCTTATGATTTTTTGTTGTTATCCAACCAATCATATGTAATGCATTTGGTTTGTATGGTGTCAAACACCAATTATATGTAATATTTTTTTTTTGCAGGTTGTCAAACACCAATCATAGCCAGAGTAAGTATCTTTCAATAAATGTAGAGAAAGTATCTGTCAATTAATGTACAGAAAGTATCTGCCAATTAATGTAGAGAAAGTATCTGTCAATAAATGAAAAGAAAGTATCTGTCAATAAATGAAAAGAAAGTATGTCGATAAATGAAAAGAAATTATCTGTCAATAAATGCAGAGAAAGTATCCGTCAATTAATGAAGAGAAAGTATCTGTCAATTAATGTAGAGAAAGTATCTGTCAATAAATGTAGAGAAAGTATCTGTCAATAAATGCAGAGAAAGTACCTGTCAATAAATGAAAAGAAAGTATCTGTCAATAAATGCAGAGAAAGTATCCGTCAATTAATGTAGAGAAAGTATCTTTCAATTAATGTAGAGAAAGTATGTGTTAATTAATGTAGAGAAAGTATCTTTCAATTAATGTAGAGAAAGTATTTGTCAATAAATGCAGTGAAAGTATCTGTCAATTAATTTAGAGAAAGTTTCTGTCAATTAATTTAGAGAAAGTATATTATCAACAAATGCAGAGAAAGTAACTGTCAATTTATTTTGTTCCTTTTGTTCGAACATGTGTTTAACAAAAATTAAAATCATCTGATAACTTATCAGTCTTTAATTCAGGTTATGCACTGTGTCCTGGCATTGCAAATGACACTCTGCCATGACACTGGCTGGAAATCTTACACTAGCAAGTTCTCTAGCAATCAGATGGTGAAACTAAATTGGCTTCTTGACATCTCTAATTGTCACATGATGACAGAATACATGACAGAATACATCAGTTTTGCAAAGCTAGCCAAGCCAAACCTTACAAGGGCCAGCTGACACAAGCAATAAATAGTGTTATTTCAAGGGTTGATGGTTTTCAAGAGTGGAAGACATCACTGAAAAAAAAAGGGGAAAAATGAAAAAAAAAAAACAACTGCCCCAAAAAAAAAAAAAAAAAAAAAAAAAAACAGTTTAAAGATCTGCTATGAAGTATATCGTCTTTTCAGGGTGGGGCAAGAGAGAAAAAAAGCCTTAAAAAATTTTTAACAAGCAAAACGTAATTGTTATGTGAAGATGGATAACCCATATTGGAAAGAACTGATTATCTCTCTTCTGTCTGTTATTTCTTGAGCAGAAGAAATGAGATTGATCGTCTTCCTTTTTTACATGTTTAAAGATCTTCAACATGATCAACAAATGTTCAAATTTCTTCATGACTTTCATATGTTCCGAGAAGACTGGGAGTCCTATGTGTCCTAAACTCTTTAATTGTGCCATCATCATCATTCATGTTTGACTAAAATATTCTGATGACAGCTGTCAAACTGTGGTCAGTAGATTTGCCATGAATTCACCGAGTTTGCAAGATTTATCTGAGTTTGCATAACTTTACTGAGTTTGCAAGATTTATCTGAGTTTGCATAACTTCACTGAGTTTGCAAGATTTATCTGAGTTTGCAAGATTTATCTGAGTTTGCATAACTTTACTGAGTTTGCAAGATTTATCTGAGTTTGCATAACTCTACTGAGTTTGCAAGATTTATCTGAGTTTGCAAGATTTATCTGAGTTTGCATAACTTTACTGAGTTTGCAAGATTTATCTGAGTTTGCAAGATTTATCTGAGTTTGCAAGATTTATCTGAGTTTGCATAAATTTACTGAGTTTGCATGATTTTACAGGCTATTGAGTAAATTTTTATCAATAAAATTTAAATTTCAAAGTTTAAATAGTTATCTGACATTTCATTTGCTGCCCTCTCGAATACTACTTCTAAGCTAAGTGCTATTTACTACCTTTAAGCTAAGGGCAATTTTTTTATTTTCTTCTCTTTCTTCTGTTGTTTTGTTCGCTGGCGAAGGCTTCCTGCCGACATGTTCATTGTTTTGTTGTGCTCCTTTTTCAGGTTTAACCTTACTCATTTTAATAATTTCATATTGTGCTGACCTGATGTGCAGTCTCTCCCCTAATTACCCTAATCTGACATCATACAGGCATAAAATATTACTCCACAAGGTAGATATTCTGCTTCTGGTGTGTCCAGCTGTCTTTTCACAACAGGCCCTCCTCTAGTCAACATGTTTTATGTTAATAGTACAGAGTGGAATAAACAAAAAAAAGTTTGGCAGGTAAGGTATAAGACTGTCTGTAGGATAATTTTTTAAAGGTTGGAAGGTAGATTGTAGGGCTGTCTGTAGCCTATTATTGAAAGGCCAGCACATATTATAGAAAATGAGACATTAACTCTTTTCTTTTTTTTGGTGACAATTGGACCGACCCACAAAGTATTTTCTCAAAATACCCGGACCCGGTGTAAAAAAACTGGGCCAGGTAAGTCCTAGTTGGAATATTACAATCAATAGGTGACAATAAAGTCATCAAAGTCCAGGTTGTTATAATTAACAGCATGCTGTATCAAGTTGGTTCGGTGAATGGTTCACTTTACCTGTCTTCTCCATCTAATGCCAGGTTGAACACATTAATGGCTGATGTAGGGCCATCATCGAATACATCAGTGGAGTCATCTTGTGGATCAACAGGTAGATCAACACAAGGGCTATAACTCTCAAACTGGGAACTCACTGAAAGCAACAAAATAAATACAAGATATGAGTTTTCAAGCCCAGTTCAACCAGCAGTCTGATAAAATCCCAGCACCACAAACACAGTCTGATAGAATGCCACAAATTTAAATGACCAGTAAACATGACCACTAATTACTGAACAGTGCCCTAAAACTGACTAAGTGGACTTAGTCTTACGTAACAAATTAAATAATTCACTAAGTGGACTTTGTGTCTTATGTAAACCAATTAAAAAGTTCAATAAGTGGACTTAGTCTTACGTAAACAAGACAAGGAGGAGCTAAATCTCCACGGCAGGTGGATCTCTTCCGGCTGTTCACGGTCATCCTCATCCTCGTCCTCATCTTCCATCCAACCATTTAAGTCACAGATGTAACCTGTGTAAGAGAGAGAACAACCTGAAGATTTGGTCATGGAACAGGGCCACTTGTGGAGGCCACCATTTTTATTAGATTCCTTGGGGAGATCCATATCAGTACAATACCCAGGACACTATTAGAGACAAATGTGGGTTCTTATATCATTGGACTCAAAGGTGACTTCTTAATTTGGTGGACCCAAAGGTGGTTTCCCAAATTAATGGAGTAGACCCAAATGTGCTTTCTTACATTAGTGGACCCAAAGGTGCTTTCTTATATTAGTGGACCCCAAGGTGCTTTCTTATATTAGTTGACCCAAAGGTGCTTTCTTATATTAGTGGACCCAAAGGTGCTTTCTTATATTAGTGGACCCCAAAGGTGCTTTCTTATATTAGTGGACCCAAAGGTGCTTTCTTATATTAGTTGACCCAAAGGTGCTTTCTTATATTAGTGGACCCCAAAGGTGCTTTCTTATATTAGTGGACCCAAAGGTGCTTTCTTATATTAGTGGACCCAAAGGTGCTTTCTTATATTAGTGGACCCAAAGGTGCTTTCTTATGACACTACTATTTTTCTTGTTTGGTGATAACCTGCTACTGACATAATTTTTTAATGACATGTCACATCTAGTTCTCTTGTTTAGGGATGACCTGCTATTGACTTCAGTTATCCAACTTTGCTAAAGCACGTATGCCATCAGTGGGGATTGAAATTTATTTTGGAAATCAGGAATTTTTAATTCTTGAAACACATTAAACTAAATACCTAGATTTAAATCAAACATCTAGATTTAAACTGAATACCTAGATTTAAATTAAACATCTAGATTTAAACTGAATACCTAGATTTAAATTAAACATCTAGATTTAAACTGAATACCTAGATTTAAATTAAACATCTAGATTTAAACCGAATACCTAGATTTAAAATCAAACATCTAGATTTAAACTGAATACCTAGATTTAAATTAAACATCTAGATTTAAACTGAATACCTAGATTTAAATAAAACATCTAGATTTAAACTGAATACCTAGATTTAAATAAAACATCTAGATTTAAACCGAAGAATACTTAGATTTAAATCAAACGTCTAGATTTAAACTGAATAAATAGATTGACATCAATTAACTATATTTAAATGGAAATCTTCATTTAAACCAAAAATCTAGATTTAATCTGAAAGCCGCATTATCCAAAGTACAGTCCCTAATCACATGTTTTCAATGGCAAGTAGCTGACCTTGTAAGGTTTGTAGCATGAGTTGCGATTTGGCAATACGGACAGGCGTCCGACCAGCATAAGTGGCAATCAGAGGGTCAGCCCCATGGACAAGCAACAGCCGGACAACTTCCAGGTGGTCGTTCTCAATGGCATCATGGATTGGTCTACACACAAAAAATATGGCAAGTTAAATATTACCTCATGACTGGCAAAAATATGATGTAAGCTCTAGGCTGAAACACAATCCACATTCAAATTGGCATTATAGAAATGTACAAGTTATAAAACTTCCAAATCTAATAGCAAGGTTCTTAAATGTTTAGGGGTGACAAGTGTCGCTCACTTCCATTTCTTGACTGACCCAGAAATTGTCATTAAAATGGTTTAGACTAACTCCCTCTCGGGGGGGGGATGGCACAAAATTATGGTGGGCCCCCAAGGCCGGTGATATTTGAGTCGTCTGAGACACTTCAACATTACAAAAGAACTTGCGTATTTAATTACAGCTTAAAGATTTGTGTCCTGGGACAGCTTGGACAGTCTGGCCCACATAGTATCTCCATTATATTACTAAATTATAAAACAATTTTAAGTATAAAATAACTGACAGGTATAAACAAAACAACTATCAGGTACAAACAAAACAACAGTCAGGTATAAACAAAAACAACTGACAGGTATAATCAAAACAATTGTCAGGTAACAAACAAAACAACTGACAGGTAAAAAAAACTGACAGGTACTAACAACTGACAGGTATAAATAAACCTGTCAGATATAAACAAAAACAACTGACAGGTATAAACAGAACAAATGACAGGTAAAAACAACAGACAGGTATAAATAAAGGACAGGTATAAATAACTGATAGGCATAAACCAAGATTCACACCTGGGAGATGTTTTACCTTATACCATCCTGGGAACAACAGTTGACGTCAGCCCCGTAGTAGATCAGATGCCTGGCCACGGCCACACAGCCTCGGACACAACTTTCATGTAGCGGTGTGTACCCAGCATTGTCCCTGGCATTCACATGGACTGTCTTCGTTTTCAGACAGTACAGAGTAATTTCCTGTAGACACAAGAAATCTTAGTTTTCAGACAGTACAGAGTACCGCTAATTTCCTGTGGACATATAAACTCTGGTAACTTCTAAGTTAATACACATTAATCTTTATACCACAGCGTTAGTTGCAGTTTTTGTTGTCTGGTGTTTTGTTTTTATAGACTCGAACCAACACCTTCACTTATCTGGCAATAACTGTCACCTGTGTATACATTTAAAGTACATTTATAGACCACACACCCACACCACCAAAGCCCATAGACCCATTAATTAAATCCAGACAGTCATAAACCACTCACAAACACCAAAAACCACACCAAAACTGCACCACCACACAACAGACTTTAATTGACCACTCACCTGCATCACATCACAGACTTAAATTGACCACTCACCTACACCACACTAAAGACTTAAATGGACCACTCACCTACACCACACCCTTGCCTGACTTTAATTGACCACTCACCACCACACCACCGACTTTAATTGGCGACTCACCACCACACAACACACTTTAATTGACCACTCACCTACACCACACCCCATACTTTAATTGACCACTTATCACCACACAACAGACTGCAATGATCAATCCCCTACATCACACCACAGACTTTAATTGACCACTCACCTACACCACACCACGGTCCTTCATAGACCATTCACACTTCATATACCACTCGCCAAAACCACATCACAGACTGTCATAGACACTCAGCCACACACCACACCAAATACCTTCATAAACTATTCAACCCCATATCCCAGACCTTCATAGCCACTCAATCATACTAACATCACAGACTTCCACAGACCTCTCAACCACACAACACCTCAGACCTCTACAGACCACTCAACCACACAACACCACAGACCTTCATAGACCTATCAGCCACAAAACACCACATACCTTCATAGACCACTCAACCACACAACACCACAGACCTTCATAGACCTATCAGCCACATAACACCACAGACCGTCATAGACCACTCAGCCACACAACACCATGGACCTTCATAGACAACTCACTCACCCACACAACACCACAGACCTTCATAGACCACTCAACCACACAACACCACAGACCTTCATTGACCACTCAGCAACACAACACCCCCGACCTTCATAGAACACTCAGCCACACAACACCACAGACCTTCATAGACCACTCAGCCACACAACACCACAGACCTTCAAAGACCACTCAGCCACACAAGCCCACAGATCTTCATAGACCACTCAGCCACACAACACCACAGACCTTCATAGACCACTCAGCCAAACAACACCACAGACCGTCATAGACCTATCAGCCACACAACACCACAGACCTTCATAGTCCACTCAACCTCACAACAACACCACATACCTTCATATACCACTCAGCCACACAACACCACAGACCTTCATAGACCACTCAGCCACACAAAACCACAGACCTTCATAGACCACTCAACACCACGGACCTTCATAGACCACTCAACCACACAACACCACAGACCTTCATAGACCTATCAGCCACAAAACACCACAGACCTTCATATACCACTCAGCCACACAACACCATGGACCTTCAGAGACCACTCACCCACACAACACCACAGACCTTCATAGACCTATCAGCCACATAACACCACAGACCGTCATAGACCACTCAGCCACACAACACCATGGACCTTCATAGACCACTCACTCACCCACACAACACCACAGACCTTCATAGACCACTCAACCACACAACACCACAGACCTTCATAGACCTATCAGCCACACAACACCACAGACCTTCATAAATCACTCAACCACACAACACCACAGACCTTCATAAATCACTCAACCACACAACACCACAGACCTTCATTGACACTAGGCATCACAACACCACAGACCTTCATAGACATCTCAGCCAAACAACACCACAGACCTTCATAGACATCTCAGCCAAACAACACCACAGACCTTCATAGACCACTCAGCCACACAACACCACAGACCTTCATAGACCACTCAGCTGACAACACCACATACCTTCATAGACCACTCAACCACACAACGCCACAGACCTTCATAGACCACTCAGCCACACAAAACCAGACCTTCATAGACCACTCAGCCACACAACACCACAGACCTTCATTGACCACTAAGCATCACAACACCACAGACCTTCATAGACCACTCAGCCACACAACACCACAGACCTTCATAGACCACTCAGCCACACAACGCCACAGACCTTCATAGACCACCCAAGCAGAGCTTGATGGAGATCAAGCACACCCACAATACAATCTATTGAGCATCAACTGTGAACCTGTACAACCGGCCCCATAAAGCCCCGTCCAACAAACCACAGAAAATCCACGATTCTTACAAGATGGGGAGGGTGTGTTGGCAAAAAAAAAAGGATGGGGGGGGGAGTGGGGAGGTTAAAAAAACCCAACTCAGCCGCCAGTAGAATGAAGCCATTTCTAAAAATGGTGCTTATGTCATAATCCACTCTGCCATTTTTTCTTTTTTCCTTTTTTTTCTTAAGTTTCTTCGACCATCTTATTTTTTTCCGTTCTACACCAAATATAAACATCCAGCTTTATGAAAGAATACAAACGCATACACATGACATACAAAGACATTATCGTCTCGCTTTCTTCATCCCCCAGTAGTAAATCATGACACACACACGTGTTTATCCCTGGGTGTCAAAGAAATTGCTCAGTCATTTTGTTTTCATTCACACAATTTCTCTCATTATTTTTTTCTTTTTTAGTTGGCTTTTTCAATTCTTTGGCTGTCTGCCTTACATTTTTTTAAAGACGCATTTCTCTCATTTAATTTCTTTACCTTTCTTTTCCCCATGTCACAAACCTTCTTTTTAATGTTTCAATTTCTTTAACGTTCAGTCACCCTCATTTCTTTGTAACATTCAGTCACTCTCATTTCTTTGTAACGTTCAGTAACTCTCATTTCTTTGTAACGTTCAGTAACTCTCATTTCTTTGTAACGTTCAGTCACCCTCATTTCTTTGTAACGTTCAGTCACCCTCATTTCTTTGTAACTTTCAGTCACCCTCATTTCTTTGTAACTTTCAGTCACCCTCATTTCTTTGTAACGTTCAGTCACCCTCATTTCTTTGTAACATTCAGTCAACACCATTTCTTTGTAACGTTCAGTTACCCTCATTTCTTTGTAACATTCAGTCACCCTCATTTCTTTGTAACATTCAGTCACCCTCATTTCTTTGTAACATTCAGTCACCCTCATTTCTTTGTAACGTTCAGTCACTCTCATTTCTTTGTAACATTCCGTCACTCTCATTTCTTTAACTTTCAGTCACCCTCATTTCTTTGTAACGTTCAGTCACCCTCATTTCTTTGTAACGTTCAGTCACCCTCATTTCTTTGTAACATTCAGTCACACTCATTTCTTTGTAACATTCAGTCACTCTCGTTTCTTTGTAACATTCAGTCACCCTCATTTCTTTGTAACGTTCAGTTACCCTCATTTCTTTGTATCGTTCAGTCACCCTCATTTCTTTGTAACGTTCAGTCACCCTCATTTCTTTGTAACATTCAGTCACTCTCATTTCTTTGTAACATTCAGTCACTCTCATTTCTTTGTAACATTCAGTCACTCTCATTTCTTTGTAACATTCAGTCACTCTCATTTCTTTGTAACGTTCAGTCACCCTCATTTCTTTGTAACGTTCAGTCACCATCATTTCTTTGTAACGTTCAGTCAATCTCATTTCTTTGTAACATTCCGTCACTCTCATTTCTTTAACTTTCAGTCACCCTCATTTCTTTGTAACATTCAGTCACCCTCATTTCTTTGTAACATTCAGTCACCCTCATTTCTTTGTAACGTTCAGTTACCCTCATTTCTTTGTAACGTTCAGTCACTCTCATTTCTTTGTAATGTTCAGTCACCCTCATTTCTTTGTAATGTTCAGTCACCCTCATTTCTTTGTAACTTTCAGTCACCCTCATTTCTTTGTAACTTTCAGTCACCCTCATTTCTTTGTAACGTTCAGTCACCCTCATTTCTTTGTAACATTCAGTCACCCTCATTTCTTTGTAACATTCAGTCATCCTCATTTCTTTGTAACATTCAGTCACCCTCATTTCTTTGTAACTTTCCATTTCTTTAACTCTCAGTCACTCTCATTTCTTTGTAACATTCAGTCACTCTCATTTCTTTAACTTTCAGTCACCCTCATTTCTTTGTAACATTCAGTCACACTCATTTCTTTGTAACATTCAGTCACTCTCGTTTCTTTGTAACATTCAGTCACTCTCATTTCTTTGTAACATTCAGTCACCCTCATTTCTTTGTAACATTCAGTCATCCTCATTTCTTTGTAACATTCAGTCACCCTCATTTCTTTGTAACGTTCAGTCACCCTCATTTCTTTGTAACATTCAGTCACTCTCATTTCTTTGTAACATTTAGTCATTCTCATTTCTTTAACTTTCAGTCACCCTCATTTCTTTGTAACATTCAGTCACTCTAATTTCTTTAACTTTCAGTCACCCTCATTTCTTTTTAACATTCAGTCACCCTCATTTCTTTGTAACATTCAGTCACCATCATTTCTTTGTAACATTCAGTCACCCTCATTTCTTTGTAACATTCAGTCACTCTCATTTCTTTGTAACATTCAGTCGCTCTCATTTTTTAACTTTCAGTCACTCTCATTTCTTTGTAACATTCCATCACTCTCATTTCTTTAACTTTCAGTCACCCTCATTTCTTTGTAACATTCAGTCACCCTCATTTCTTTGTAACGTTCAGTCACCCTCATTTCTTTGTAACGTTCAGTCACTCTCATTTCTTTGTAATGTTCAGTCACCCTCATTTCTTTGTAATGTTCAGTCACCCTCATTTCTTTGTAACTTTCAGTCACCCTCAGTTTTTTGTAACTTTCAGTCACCATCATTTCGTTGTATCGTTCAGTCACCCTCATTTCTTTGTAACGTTCAGTCCCCCTCATTTCTTTGTAAGTTCAGTCACCCTCATTTCTTTGTAACGTTCAGTCACCCTCATTTCTTTGTAACATTCAGTCACCCTCATTTCTTTTTAACGTTCAGTCACCCTAATTTCTGTAATGTTCAGTCATCCTCATTTCTTTGTAACATTCAGTCACCCTCATTTCTTTGTAACGTTCAGTCACCCTCATTTCTTTGTAATGTTCGGTCACCCTCATTTCTTTGTAACATTCAGTCACTCTCATTTCTTTGTAACATTCAGTCACCCTCATTTCTTTGTAACGTTCAGTCACCCTCATTTCTTTGTAACGTTCGGTCACCCTCATTTCTTTGTAACATTCAGTCACCCTCATTTCTTTGTAACGTTCAGTCACCCTCATTTCTTTGTAACATTCAGTCACCCTCATTTCTTTGTAACATTCAGTCACCCTCATTTCTTTGTAACATTCAGTCACCCTCATTTCTTTGTAACGTTCAGTCACCCTCATTTCTTTAACATTCAGTCACCCTTATTTCTTTGAGTCAACTAAGATTAGGTTAAGATAGTTGTTGTGTTTGGAGTCAACTAAGATTAGGTTAAGATAGTTGTTGTGTTTGGAGTCAGCTATCATTAGGTTAAGATAGTTGATGTGTTTAGAGTCAACTATGATTAGGTTAAGATAGTTGTTGTGTTTAGAGTCAACTAAGATTAGGTTAAGATAGTTGTGTTTAGAGTCAACTAAGATTAGGTTAAACTAGTTGTGTTTGAGTCAACAATGATTAGGTTAAACTAGTTGTGTTTAGAGTCAACTCTGATTGGGTTAACCTAGAGACCGTGATCATTTGTAATCGACTATTCATTGTGTTGTTGACTAGATGAAAAGAAAAAATTGAGAAAAAAAGTATATATCTATATTTTAAAGGAACAACTATAAGTACTAAGAACAATCCTCCTCCTCTTGATCACGTAGACATGTGATCATAACATTAGCTCTTGGGCATAGCGGTCAAGGTAACAAGTTTCAGGTATTAAAATTGTAAAACTGAAGTGGGCAGTTTTTTTCTACACATCGCTGTACTGGTGTTGACCGGAAGTGGCGTAGTTAGGGTTTCTACCCCCGGATCTCGGGTTCCCGCACAAAATTTAGCGAACACAAAATTTCCCGGGAAGTAGTTCCATCCCGAGAAGTAGTTCCATCCCGAGAAGTAGTTCCATCCCGAGAAGTAGTTCCATCCCGAGAAGTAGTTCCATCCCGAGAAGTAGTTCCATCCCGAGAAGTAGTTCCATCCCGAG